>JABCMJ010044043.1:0-22733 GCA_014822125.1 Arbutus unedo | reverse complement strand
AATGTACTAAATCTGAAGAATGGTGTAAGGGAACCCCAAATGAAGGAGTACGTGAATAATGTGTGAAGTATATGTGTTACATGGGAGTGAATAATATGTACGAATATTTTAAATTAAATAAAAAGTGCATTTGTTCATGGTATTCTTGTTATGAATCGTTATTCACTCATCACACAAGTCTTTAAATAAAATTTTACTTATATTGATACGTACACAATAAAGTTATAAAAAACTCTCAAAGGAGGAGGAAAAAAGCCAAACTTTAACTCTACTCCTACACTCTAACTCACTAGTTATCTCATTTTCCACACACTTCATCACTCTACCAATATGCTTCTTCATATATTACATATATGTATTTATCGGCAAAATTATTAAAAAAAAAAACAAAGAGAACTTCCATGCGCGATCTCCAAAAGATCTTCAAAATAAACCAAAATTAATTCAAGGCTTATCTAGTCAAAATGAAAATGTTGCCCCAGTAGCCTTTGGGATCCATCAACAGCCTTTTGAGCTGCAATAACTCCCCCTTTCACATAGACATGGGTGGATCTTCACAATCACATCCCGGCCTCCACCCCATGTGTGATACAGGCGGTACTTGACACTTCATCCCACTGCGGATCCAACACTTTAGCATTGCTTCCTTGTTGTGCCAAGTCCATGTGGCTAATAACATCCTTATCATCGGGGTGATTTGCACCACTGTCGGGATGCTCATCGTGCTGCGCCCCATCACTAGAGTACTTGCACTTATTGTCATTATTGTTTGGTTGTAGGTCCGGATGGCTGAGCTAACCTTGCCGAGCAAAGCTGACCTTCCTAACTGACCTTGTCAAATTGACCTTGCCTAGCTGAAGATGACCTTGTCGAGCTAACCTTGCCTAGCTAAAGCTCACATTGTCTAGCTGACCTTGTCAAACTAACCTTACCTAGTAAAAGTTGACCTTGTTGATCTAACCATACCTAGCTAAAACTGACCTTGCCGAGATGGTCTTGTATAGTTGAAGTTGACCTTTCATAATTGACCTTGGCAAGCTAACCTTGCCTAGCTGAAGCTAAAGCTGACCTTACCTAATTGACCTTATCGAGCTAACTTTGTCTAACTGAAGCTAACCTTACCTAGATGACCTTGCCTAGCTAAAGTTAACCTTGCTTAACTGACCTTGCCAAGCTGACATGTCTAGCTGAAGCTGAAGGGCCAATCTTGCTTAGCTGACCCTGCCTAGTTGAATCTCACCTTGCCTAACCCTCGTCTGAATTGCTGAGCAGCCAAACCCTAGACCAAACTACCTAGTGGTTTAGGTATTATCTACATTTCACTTTTATCTTGATTTCAATTATTATACTTAAATCCTAGCTTAGACTATTCGTGCAGTATACCCTGATTTGCATAAATATCATTTTACTCCATGTCATAATGATCTTGTGCCTTGTTTGTTATGCTTTTAATTTATTTAAATTATTGTCATCAATCAAATGATTATAATGAAGCTTGATGTTAGATTAGTACTTTAACATAAATATGGATAATTGGGATTAGAAGCTAGTTGGACTCGAAATTTAGGGTATTATGTGAATACCTGAATCTTGGAGAATTTGATGAAACTGGAATTGAAATTGTTGTGGATTATATATTTTCAGTGATAATATTCCTGGGTGTCATTAGGCTGTGATGCGTCATAAGTCGAGCTATGGCCTGAACGATGAGGTGTTATTGGCCGAGCTATGTCATTAATCGAGTTGTGTCGTTAGTCGTGTCATGAGTTATGTTTATTAGCCATATCGTGCCCTTTTTTCTCATAAAATCTAGTCATTGTGAGATTAGTGTGTTTAGGAAGTATTTTTGGTGTGGAAACGATGCTTTGGAGAAAATAATGGCTACAAATACAATGGTGGGACATGATGCATGGGAGCCAACGGTAAAAAATGTAGGGATCAGGAAAACGGTTGGCCTAGTGGTTGAGAATGTTATTAGATGGGAACACCATAAATTGGAAGTGCTAGGTTTGACATAAAATGTTGTCATGATTGGTAATTTGTGATTTGAAAGTCAAGGACTTTTGGTTAACATCTGAGGTTGTTGAATAACATCGGGTATTGATAGAATCATCATAATGTGTAGTGCATGAACCAGTACCAGAGAAGGTCCTAACATGGCCTTTTGTTCAGTAACGCATGCACGCTTAGTTGATATTCTATGACTCAATAAATTATGATTCGACGTAGAACATCTAAGGATTTGTATACATTTGAGGAGATGACAACACTTAGAATATTAATTAGATGAATGACACTTGACGTTATCACTTTTGGACTCAATACATTTGCTCTCATATAAACTGCACATATCATATCATATTTTATCTTATCATATTATCACAAACATTAAAAAGGGATTTAAGGATAAAGTAACTTATTAAGCTTCATAGCTCATAGTGCATATTTTTTTGCCTCTGATATTTCATGTCAGGTACAGAAAACGATAGAATAGACTCGAAATATCTGGCTGACAACAACGCCATGGATGAAGACTTCTTCGAGCCTTAGTTACATAGGGTAGATGCTCTATATTTTCTCCTTTTGAACATTATTTTGAGATGTATCCTACTTTAGTCATGTTTAATTTTCATATCGTAGAGGATGTACCAACCAATCTTGTACCTTTTCTTTATTTATGAAATGATAAAATGTCTTGAAATTTTGAAAATTCTTTTATTAACGTGTCCAAAAATTAGAGCATTACAATCATTCTATTACGCACCCCTCGTTGCCTAGGTGCATGCACCTCCTCGCTGAGGTATCGTGCAAAGATTATTTCCTTGCTAACTGTGACTCTACCTCTCCACTTACTGCATGCATCATTCCGGAGGTCTTGCAGTCACTAATTAACTTTTTAGCAAATGATACTCTCTTGGTCCTAGTTGTCATCGATGTTTTACAACTTTTCAAACTCAATCCCTTCTCATTGCTTGAAGTTTTCCTTTGAACCTCATAGAGCCTCAACACACCATTGTATTCATCACTCTGCACATGGATATCGCATTAGGCTATATGATTTCTTTTGCACCCACTTTGTGTGCGTCTTTGTGTCCTCTTTGCTCCCTATTCACCTTAACAGTTAGACTAGTGATTGACAACAGCTCCCCATGTCAAACACTCTACTCCACTTCCCGCATGCATAATTCTGGAGGTCTTGCAGTCACTGATCAACTTTTTAGCAAATGATACTCTCTTGGTCCTAGTTGTCGTCAATGTTGTACAACTTTTCAAACTCAATCCCTTCTCATTGCTTGAAACTTCCCTTTGAACCTCATAGAGCCCCAACACACCATTGTATTCATCACTCTACACATGGATATCACATTGGGCTATATGATTTCTTTTGCGCCCACTTTGTGTGCGTCTTTGTGTCATCTTTGCTCCATACTCACCCTAACAGTTAGACTAGTGATTGACAACAGCTCCCCGTGTTAAACACTCCATTCCACCCTGTACATTTGTCCAATCTTCATTCCCTACAACACTTCTTGGTCTCTCTTATAAACCTTGAGAATTCCTTTAGTCGTTTTGAAACAACTACCTTCGAATCCAGCACCACCAGAGAAATCATATTTTTCTTTAATCTCGATACATGCCTGACTTCCTTTAGCCTCACCCTTATTCTGTTTGACATACATAATCTAATGTTAATTTTCTAACAATCTTGCTCCCAAAATGATTGGTCATGTTGACAATTCTGTCGTTGTATGCCTCGTAAATAATAAAACTTCTCCTATTTGTGCACATGTGAATTGAACACTTTGAGTCTAAAACCTAGTTTGTTTTTCCAAACTTTGTGCTTGTTGTTGTTGCTAGCTAGAAGCGTATCTTCTAAATCCTCAAGTTCCAAAACAACTGTTGCCTTTAAAGAATGATTCTTCCATTTATCTGCTTTGAACTTGGGACAATCCAAATGAGCCTGCGATTCTTCGTTGTAATTGTCAGTGGCCATCTCCATCGTCTGCGCCTCCTCATTAAACATGACATCCTTAACCATACTCATGGTTATCTTTCCATCTAGCGATACATTGTTGGGAGAAACTACCCAAGTCTCACATTAGTTTGGAAGGGAACTAAGAAGTAAAAAGACCTACGTCTCATCATCAAACTTAAGCTCAACACTGGCCAACTAGTTAACCAAATATACAAACTGACTCATGTGCTCTGCGACTGAAATCCTGCTCTAGAGTTTTAGATTTACAATCCTCCTCACAAGTCACGCCTGATTCTGCGATGTCTTCGACTGGTACATTACCTCCTTCTTTGTCCACATGGTATAACGTGGTAATTAGCACAATCAGAGATTTATGCTTTGGATAATGGATCGTTGGTCGATAATTTGGTATTGACATTGGATTTATGGAAACTGATGATATGACATGACATAGTATTTAATCTTGTTATACTTTCGTGTTATTGTTTTCCTCAACTTTACATCTTCATACTTGTCATATACTTGAATAGGGATAAATAGTAGGATTATTTATTGAGCTCCATAGTTCATGGTTCTACTTTCTATCCTTGACACTTCACTTCAGGTACCAAAGAAGGGAACGAAAACTCCAATTATCCAGCTGACAACAGCGCCATTGACGAGGACTTCATTGCACCTTAGGGTACATATTTTTGTGTTTTGTAATTCCATTTTGAAAGTTCTTTACGTTGTAGACCACTTTTTGTAAAGACTTAACTTTCGTATATAATATTTTATAACTCAAACTTGTATTTTACCATTTTATAATGAAATGTTTAACACTTGGGTTTTGGAAATCTTTATTAATGTTTTTGAGATCGGGGTGTTACAAGCTAATTGGAACCTACTGATGTGGCAAGCCATGTGGAACTCTGTATTGACCTGCAAGACTAACGTGGCTACCAACTGGAACCCACGTGGTAGCTAACTCACTTGCTGATATGACACCGTTGTTGATGTGCTATTGACGTGATTTCCCAACCCTCTAGTCATCGCTTGTGATGCACTTCGCACGTAGATCAAAAGTGCCTTCTACGCGCCACATTTATCTAGTGCGTGAGCCGTTGTTGGCAATGAAAACGGCGATAGACGACCACCAGAATCTTCATCTAGTCTAGACAAAGGGAAATACGCAGTCAAATTCAATTTTGGGCGAACTTTATTTTTGGCCGTTTCAAACCAGAGACTTCAAAAGCATTTTTTGGTGACCTCACTCAACTCGACGGGTTCATACCACTTGTTATGGATCATTGGTCACTCAACACACAAGCGTTGAGCCTTGAGCCTTGAGCCTTGAGAGAAAATTTTACTTATATTGATACACACACAACAAAGTTTCAGAAAACTCTCGGAGGAGGAAAATTGTACCTCAACTCCACTCCCTCACTGGTTATCTCATTTTCCACACGCTTCACCACTCTACTAGTCTGCTTTTCCATACATTACATATAGGTATTTGTAAGCAAACTTATCATAGAAAAAAATAAAGAGAGCTTCCATGCGTGATCTCCAGAGGATTTTCAAGATAAATCTAAATTCAATTCGAGACTTATCTGGTCAAAGGAAAAAGGTATCTCCTGAAGTCCTTGGGTTCCATCAGGAGCCTTTTGAGCTACAATAATCCCTCATTTAACACACCCATACGTGGATCTTCAACAATTATGTTGCTACTATAAATGATGGTATTCTTATGGTAACCATTATCATATGGTTGATCGTTAGCATGATCGAATTACGTATTAGCATAATACATGCACAACTACACTGTTGGCATTGTATCTAAGATTTTCGGATGGTATTCACAATGAATACATAAGATGGTATCTGACACTTCCAACTTAGAGGTGCCTTTTTGTGGAAATAAGTAAACTTGTACTCTCTTGGTTAGGTCAAGGATGATAATATTTTCAGGTGAAAATTTGATTGTGTATTTGTTGGCACTCTAATAAATTCGCCAGTAAGAATGTGATGCGCGGTGTAGCATTTTGGGAAGGCCCGTGCATGATGAAATGTGTAAGAAGCTTAAACGGCATCGCTCGAACTTCAGAAGTAGTTTATTAACTGTCACAAGGCTGACGCATGCATAATGCAAAGCGATGACGTTTCGCATGCATGGACAGTTATTGCAATTGCCATGCATGTGCACGAAAAAAGGGAAGGAAGATGGTAGGACGTGCATCATGGACATAGGAGGAAGATCAGAACATGGTCGAAGTGGAGCAACCACGTTTTGCTCCTATATCGAAGGAGGGAAGATGGTGCAATGGTCCAAGCGAGAATATTTAAGGAAGAAGTAGCACCAAACACTAGTACTCTATAAATAGGACCAATGGTGGAAGGCAAAAGAGGACGAATCCCCATACAAGCACTTAATTATCTTTTTTCATACCTATCTTTCTTTTTCTGTACTTAGTGTAGCAATAGAGTAGTAGTAGCCATAGCAGTAGTTGTATCTGTATCTGTACTTAGTGTAGCAATAGCGTAGTAGTAGCCATAGTAGTAGTTGTATCTGTAGTTGTACTTAGTTTAATGGTAGTCTATAACGATAGGAGTAGTTTATAACATTAGTTCGAAGCAAACTTGGATCCTTTGTTCCTTTGTAAGTTTGTATGCAAATTTAGTCGTCGTCAACAGTTCGTTTTACATTCTTATTGACTATTAATTTTCTATTTTTGGTTTTGAGCCACCACATGTCAACACTTAAAAAAAAATCCTCTTCGTTGAGGTAAATGAACAGACAACACAAATGCCTAATGATTGTTGATTTTAACTGTTACATTAAATTTTTTTCTAAAAAAGCTAGTTACATTTCTTGTCTGACATGTTTGCTCACAAATTTAGACCTAGGATATATGGGAGCCAATAGTATCTTATAAGGTAGAGAAAAGAAACTTGTAAAACCAACTATTAAGCAACAACGCATCTTAGAAAATCCACAACTACAATGAAGTGTAATATGATTCCTTAGGCCTACAAGCTCCCTTCCATCAAAACAGTCACCATCAAAAGAAGACTAGTTTAACACCATTGTCTCACTTTTTTTTTGTGAGGATTACAAGTCATTATTGATGGGTCCAATTCCAACTACAACACAACTTTTCAACTATTTTTCAGCTTAAAAAAAAAAGTATCTTGATTTAACTCCATTTACTCATTGCTTTTTGAATATCTTAATATAATTTGGTATCCACGAAAGGGTTTGTGATTGATGATGGTTATATCATGGGTCACAGTACATCTAAGATCATGATTCTTATTACACTTTTTGTTAAGTAGTATCATTGGTTGGTAAGCTTATTTTAATTTGGTGGCTAGATAGAATCATGGGGTCACAGTAGTCCAGCCTAAATAAATAATAGCAAATAAAGTGTCACATTTGATAATCTCTTAAGCTACAGGGTTTTAATTGAAATTGATTGCTTGTGGAATTAATCACTAAAATACCACTAACTATATATTATACAAAACCTGATATTGACATAAAAACCAACTTATTTATACTTCTGGAATAAACAAATTGGAGTAAAACTTTTTACTTTTATTCTACAATATACTTATAAGCACACATTCATTAATATCTAGAATTTGGTCAATTAGTGACCTAAGTTTTCTTTTATAACTTTTCCATGAAGAATTGTGCCATGAGGCTTCCTTACTTTGACAAGTAAGCTGGAATTTAGTTGTGGATTTCAGTGATCATAAGCAAATGTGCTGACTGGTCATGTAATTTTTAGAAAAGTTAAGCTACTTGTGAGTGGGTAAAACTCCTGTTCTCTTAAGTTTTCTTGTCAAACTACGATCGAATACAATAGCTATCTCTCATTCCTAAAACCTAATCTGCTAGTAAATAAACCGCCAAAGAACCCTTCGCCAGTGGGAAGGGGATCAGACGATTAAGTCAGTACTCAATCTACGAGCTCTAAATCTAATATGTGTAATGACAAATTACCGAATACATGTACCTCTGCGAGTGTTTCTCCTTTTATAGAGGCTCTCCCTTGCTTAATTTGAGTCATTCCCCATCTCTAACTCCTTATTAGAGACAAATTACACTTTCTGTCAATTGGCTCATAACTAGATAAGTCTTATTTTGATTCTCCGAACCTTATCTATACAGGTAGAGGTTAATTCAACTCTTAACTTCTCGTTATTAGTCGAATTGATCTAGAATTTTTCATCTGTGTCTATTTAAGTCTGGTTCCAAACTATTCAGAACTGGAATTTATGCACTTTCTGTTAGAATACGATCACAATTCTTTAAATTGTCTTCCTCAAGTCGACAAACACAATTCTCTGCTCGGCACATGCACATGCACAAGAGCACCATGCTATTGAGCTGGCTGTATCCACTGGTTGGATTCATCTTGTCTGGGAGAATATTCTCTAATGGCCATTTGAGTTTGTACCATCGCATCTAATGTGACGCAACACACGTGGCAGGCTTTATGGTAACTGATGTGACCGCCCGCACGTGCCACTTCTGCAATGTCTCTTTTGCTACCTATATTTACAGTTTCACTCCCACTTAATTATTTTCACTGTTCCTTTTTCTTCATTTGGTTTTTTGACAACTCTCTTCCAGTCTGTCATTGCCCAAAAATTTTAATTAAGCTCTACCAAAAAAAAGACTAAGACCTCTTTGTTCTAAAGTCCTCCTCTTGCACTCTTCTTCTTTTTTTCGTTTGTTAGAATCTCCTTTCTCAACCAAATGGGGTTTTTTAGATCTAATACCTTTGAGAAAATGGTGGAATTCCATCGCCAGTACAATGTTGCAGACGACATTATGCTTGAACTTGACGCTGCAAACGCTATTCACGAAGGGGTGACTTGGGACACTCTGCACATCCCTATAGTTTCCATAGTAGAAGGCGAGGTTAGATTTTCTCTTCATAAAATCCTCTATACAGCCCAATGCAAGTTTGTATAAATGCCATGTGCATAGCTGAGCTGAATAGAATCCTAGGCACCAATATTGGTGTCGGAGATATCTAGTAGAACTATGACATGGTCTGGGCAAACTCAAGGATCTACTACCTTACGATTCACAAAAATTGAGAACACATAATAACCGACCTGCCGAATTCTGCCAGTGGCAATGATGATGACTTTGTGTGAGGAATTAAGATTTTGGCCCTAATGCTGACAAGGAGAACACCTTGCACGTTTATGTTCTTGGTATTTTATTGTAGACTTCTAATTATTTCTTGATTTCTGCTTGCAGCCACCAAGTGTAACCAAAATAGAATGGGGCTATGGCACAAACCTAAAGACCTAAAGAGAGCCCTTGCTTAAAAGAGCCGCACCCCCCCCCCCCACCAGCCCCAGCAAAGAGGATTCGACCATGCTGCCAACATCCTACTAAGGTACATTGCGAGCCACAAGGGTTTCATAACTCCTAACTTGTTGCCACCATCATTGAGGCCCCACCGAGCACTGACATCTAGGAATGCATCCCCCTTCCCTTTCTAAGGACCTAACTAGGTTACCATTGCAAGGTCGATTCCCTCCGCTATCTCTTCTTCATTCGAGACCTCTTCCTTATCTATCCCATCACAGTGCGACCCACCCACCTTCTAGTCAACATCCGACGAAGAGGCAACCCAAGCCAAGACGGAAAGAACACCAGCAAATCTTGGTAACACACTAGCTATCTCTCTTACTAAAACCTAATTTGCAAGACAATAAACCATCAAAGAACTTTCCAAGATAACGTGGCTTCACCATGTCAGGTACCAATGAACCTTAGTCGCTTTTCCTTTATGAATTCAAGAATGTCCAAGACACTGGTCGTCACTCCCCAGGGGTCCGGAGCTACACTCACAAATGGCTCCAAAGTCACCTTCAATCGAATACATCCACCTCCTAGTTGGGGTTCTTCCATAAATAACAACAGACCTCCACCGAATACACCCACCTTTTAGTTAGAGTCCTTTCACAAAAATCACAACAATGGGTTGACGCCCAGAATCAACACTTGCCACGACGGGCACCAATACCAATTATCATATTTCCATTTAACGTCCTACTTGTTTCTTACACAATTCCTCTACTTTATGATGTTCACCAACACCCTCCGCTTTCTTGTTACAGGTGACATTTGAACCGGTGTCCCTATCGTTGACTCTAGATTTTTCCTCATAAAACCCCAAGTATCAACATCATCACAAAGTTTTCTAATCAACAATAGTTCAACACTCCTACAGAAATTAGATAGCATAACAGTTATATCAACAACATCCAACAACACCTCGGTAGCACGATAGCCATACCCAACATATATCCAGTATTATTTGACACAACCTCAGATCACGCAATCTAAATTACATTTTCATCATCAATTCTCAACATTCATGGTCAATCAATTGAAACACAGCCAAACATAGTAAATTATGGTCAAATGGCTCGCATGAGATCTCACGGGATCCCATGGACATGAATCAAGTATTGTGTATGCCTGTGCAATTTGAACATACAAACTGGGTATGATCTCAGATTTGGACAGTGTCCATAATGAACAGAACAACATTCCATAATTCTCAAAATTTGAACAGGTCGCTCGAGTGGCCTAAACTCATTTGAGTGGCCTCCTCATTTTAGATTTTGACAGAAAGCTCTTTGAAACATAACAGTGTTTTGGAAATTTAACAAGGTCGAAACTTGCAACTTTTCTACTCTAAAAAAATACAGCTTGAATCAAACCTTAAAACATGCATTCTAGATTAGAAATTGAAATTGAAAACCAAATTGAAATCCTCAAGGTTGGGAGGTAAAGAACTCTACCTCAATTGAGAAAAGTCTGTGAAGACTTGTAATGAAATTGAAAGAATCTCCTTCAAAATCCTCACTTCCTCTCTCTAGAACTTTGAGATCCTCACTCTCTCTCGTAAAATTTCAAGAACTTAAGAATAACCTCAGTAAACTCTTCTTTGATCTTACTAAACCTCTGAATTATGAAATTGCGTGCAATTGTTCTGAAATGGAGGTGATTTATATAAAGTTTGAGAGGCAAAACCCTCATAATGCCCTAATTTAATCCCATTAACCCTAGCCATGAATATCCAATTTAATCCTGATTCAAATGGCCATCAAATCCTCTAAAAATATGATTATTACGTAATGAAGTCGAAGAAATCTAAGGCCATACCTTAATTCAGCCATGAAAACCCAAATTTAATACCATGAATGTGAAGAAATCCCAAAAGATTCTATTTGTAATGTTCTGTAACTAGACAGCTCGCTCGAGCAGTCTAAGGTTGCTCGAGTGGCCTCCCTATTTTTCAAATTTTCAATTTAGTTAATTAAATCATAGATTGAGTAATAAATAATAATTTTAAATTATTTCAAAATTATGGGTTAATACAGATTATGTACGCCCATGATCCTTTTAATCTTTGTATTTAACATTCAAAGATTAATATTTTTTTTTGCCGATATAAAAAAAAAAGGAATATTGGACAAATGATGTATAGATGCAGATGCTACATAGTTGGTGCTCATCCTTCTCGCCCATCTTCTACTTGTCTAGGTGTGATCATGACGGTATCTGAGAAATAAGCATTGACTAATTCTATTCATTACATTTACGTAAGAAATCGTAATATCAAGAAAAAAGAAGTCATAAAACACAAATGTTGTGAATTCAAGGTTGATATTATGAATTTCTTTGCAAACGTTACGATTTAAAAAAATAATAATTGTGAATTCAAGATTGTTGATATGAATGCATATATAAATACTATAAATTTTTATACAATTTAAAGGGTGCATGCATTCTACACACATCTAAAGATGAAGTACAAACATACTTAAATATCGTATAGTCAAAATTTGATTGCAATAGTCAACATACTCTATACTGTATATGTTCAATATCGTATAGTCAAAAATTGATCACAATGAGTTGCACAAGAAGAAAAAAGTTTTCGATACACAAGATGTGATGTCAGCCAAAGCGCTTTCGATGTTCGAGTCAACGAAAATAGTCTTACAAGAACAAAGGAAAGCATATCTCCTAAATTGGTAAAAACAAAAAAGCAAACACTATGACAAACCTAATGAGAATCTTAGGCAAAAATCTTACGAGGGATTTGCCGAAAGCATCATGGTCTAATGTAAGAGTATCACATACAATAAAAGCGATTACAACAAATAAATAACATCAGCATGACAAAAGCCTTATTTTTTTTGTTTAAATAACTTTAAGGAGTTAGCCTAATAAAACTCCAAAGGGTTAGCCTGATAGTCAAAACTTGCGGCTTAGAGCTATGATCCCTCCTTGGTCTTAGGTTGCAACCCTTATGGGGCCAATCCATACAGTGCAAATCTCTGACTTTAAATGGGGCCCCCGCAAAAAAAGGAGTTAGCCTAATAATCAAAGCTTGAAATTTAGAGATTTGCTCTCTCTTAAGGTTTTAAGTTAAAAAATTCTCAAGTGCTATTAATTTTTATGAGGTCAATTTATATAGAATTTTGTCCCAACTTTAGTTTAGTCCTAGTTAGTAGACGATGAGATTAGTTAAAGTGTGTGCAAGCTAGTTGAAGAGTCTGAATTCTGAAAAAAAAAACCCTAGGGTTTTTTCCCTCAATTTGCATGGTGTAAATATTCATGTCTAATCATCATATAAACATGTATGTCCATGCCATGAAGCTAATCAATATTGCATTGGATACCCCTAATCCACCACTGATCCTCATTACTAGAACTGTTCCAAGATCAACATGAATGGCATAGTGCATACATGCATGTTTACCTAATTACTTCTTCTAAGCTAACCCTATATATATCACTGGTCCTAATTTCTCTTTACCCCATCTAATCCCCTAATTATCAGAAGAAAAAAAAGCAGCCATGAGTAGAGGTGGAAGCTTTGGTGGTGGGCAAAGCTCACTGGGGTACTTGTTTGGTTCTGATGAACAAAAAACCCCACCTCCAGTACCCTCACCTACAGCAGCCTGTATACCACCATATGGTATTGAAACCCCACCGGAAAAGTCAAGCACAGCAGTTTGCACCCCACCGTATGGGATTGAAACCCCACCGGAAAAGCTGCCGGGGAAACAAGATGCTGATGTGTCCAACTCCAACAATTATCCCAGAGCACAAGGGCAGAATTCTGGAAACTTCATAACTGTAAGTAATAGTAATTTATTTACAACTTTTTTTTTTTTTGCAAAAAGTTTATTGATTAAAATCTCTTCCATATGATTTTTTTTTAGAATCGTCCATCCACAAAGGTGAAGTCTGTTCCAGGTGGAGATTCATCTCTGGGCTACATGTTTGGAGATAAGTGATGTTTGTTTTCCCAAATTATCTTATCCCTAAAAAGGGTTTTTAAATAATTAAGCGTATATATAGCTGCAATTTGGGTTTTTTGTATTGCAGCAAGAATAAGGGACACCTGTTTCCCCCTTGGTATTGGATTTTTAATGGGCTTGTGGTTTTGTAGTAATTGTGTTTGATTAACTAACAAGGTTTTTTATGGTATTTGATGATCATATGGACGTGAATTTGAGGATTAGGGTTTGTGGGTATTTGTTTGGCTTCATTTTTTCTTTATTCTATGATGGGGTTTGTTGAATTGTTCTTGTTGATTTGGTACCAAATTTGGAAATATTATTAGAGAAATAAACTAATCCTTTCCATTTTTGTTTGATTATGCTACCCCTTTTACATGCCTTTTGGCATTAAAAATGAGTTGTCCCCTTCTTAATTTAATCACTCTTCTAGATTCTTCCCTTAATATATTCCTTCTGCACTCAAGTCTTTATTGTTTAATCTGCAAATCATAATAAGAACACAGAGTTTGCTCTCTCTCTCTCTCTCTCTCTCTCTCTCTCTCAATTATTTCGAATTTATTTATTTAATCACTCTTGCTGCCAAATTTGGAAAGGCAATAAACTAATGCTTTCCATTGTAGTTTGATTATGCTGCCCCTTTTACAAGCCTTTTGCATTAAAAATGAGTTGGTCCCTTCTTGTTTTAACCACTTATGCATTTTTCTTCTAATTTATTCATCCTGCACTCAAATCTTTGTTGTTGAAACTGCAAACTATGTGAGAGTTAGTATTCTCTCCCTCTCTCCCTCTCCTGCACTCAAATCTTTGTTGTTGAAACTGCAAAGTATGTGAGAGTTAGTATTCTCTCCCTCTCTCCCTCTCCCTCTCCCTCTCCCTCTCTCTCTCTCTCTCTCTCTCTCTCTCTCTCTCTCTCTCTCTTCTCTCTCTTCCTACATTGTTTTATTTTGTCTCTCTCTCCAGCTTGTAAAGTCTTCCTACATTGTTTTATTTTGTCTTAGTTTTTTGTTGATGAAGTTGAGAGTAAAACACTTCACTATTTATGAGCTTTATCATATAGTTCTTCTTCTTTATCTTCACACTTAGCTATATATTGACTGCTTATATTATGATAAATTTGTTATAAATAGCTGAAAATGGATTATTATGAAGATTTTGTTTATATAAGCTCCTAAATTTTCAGGTTATCAAAATTACGGGAAGTCTAAAAGAGGTTACTATTTAATATTTTTATGCTGGAGTCCATTGATTGAAGAGTAGTCATTATTTGGAAGTTTAATGGATCAAATAAATTCAAGATTATAGGAAGAAAATACCAATTCTGAATATATAAAGTTCAATAAATAGATATTTTACTAATATATTAATTCTCAGGAAAATATTTCTTTGTGCAGAATAAAGGGTTTCTGCACTTGTCAGTTGTTCCTGTGTTAAGTACAAACAAAGCTCATCTGCGAAATAGGAATATGATAAAGGATAAAATAATGGAAAAGAAATAAAGTGATTTTATTAATTCAAAATATTGGTTGTTGAAACACCATCTTTGTTGTTTTCTTTTCTCAATGCCATACTAATTTGGACCCTCATGTATGCAAAAAATTTAAATATATCACCATAATGTCTTTTTTTTTACTCAGCGAAAAAAATTTATTAATCTTCGAACAAGTTTCATGCAAGTTACAAAGAATGAAGGGATAATTAGTGTTTGGCATCACTAAGTAGGAAATCAGAACCCAATTAAGTTAGTGCTCCTGGACCCCTACAATCATATGCCACTAATCATTCAAATGGAGAAATGGTTGGTGAGACCCCAACCTAAAGTGGAGGTTATGGGCAAGCCCATACTCAACCATGCATACAGCCTAACTAGAAATAACATACACAAGGTGAAGGGTGAGCGCCCAAGCTAGATTGCATCATCGCAAAGACCTTTACCTCTATCCGCTGTAGTATCTCTTGAAACTTTAAAGCTTGCAGCCATCCCCAAAGTTAGATCTTGCCCTATCCAATTTGTCACATCCTTCCAGGTTAGGGTTTCAATTTTGTAAAGGCCTCGAAGCTTCTTTTTACATCCTCCACAAAGTAAGGGACCATAAAAAACCCAACTCTGGTTTTTGCCAGATCAATCACCTCCTCCTTTACCGCAGATTTGTTTATGAAGATTACTTCATTCGTAAATACACCAAATGGACCACATGACCACATAGAGTTACAAGCCAACATGAATTCTCAAGTTTCTTGAATTTGCAGGACTTCCATATTACAAACAATTGCCTTGTGTTTTCTGGGCAGACCCAACATACATTCCAACATCCCATGATCCCAAACCATTTTTCAAGTAAATTGGTAATGCAAAAATAGATGATTAGGGGTTTCATTACCTGCTGAACAGAGAGCGGACATTCTTTTTATCTTCATAAATGATTCCCCTTCTGAATAGAAGGTTCCTAGTCGGAATCCCATTGTGCAGCACTTGCCATAGCAGTAGCTCAACCTTTGGAGGAACCAAATTGTTCCAGACCTTTGCAAGCATGGTGTCATCATACAGTTGTAGGTATGTGTGCCAATATTCGTATACAGCCTTTGTGGAGAAAGATGAGTTTGAATTCCCTTCCCAAATTAGAGCATCCTTTTTTGCACCATCTGAAAATATATACTGTATAGATTCCATTATCCTCCCTAAATTCTCTATTTCCCAGTCATATTGTATTCTTCTGAAGGAAAGTCTCCACTCATTCCCCTCTATCATTTGTTTGATTGCTCATTCCTTTGGCTATAAGTGGTGGATAGTTTGGGGAATGGAAACATCATAGGGGAGTTGCCCACCCACTGGTGTTCCCAGAAGTTTCTTTGCATACTTGATAGTATCTTGAACTTAAGGCTTCCCCTCAAGAACTTGTCAAACTCCTCTTCTTCACTTTCGACTACACATATGTCTTTCCAGACCATTGAAGCAGGGCCATGGAGAGAAAATTTGGAGAACCGATTTCATACTCCCAAATTATGTTTATTCTTGATAACTCTCACCCGTAAATCTTGCTTATCAGTATTCTACCTCCACCACCATTTTGCTATTAAGGCCCTATTTTGATCCATAATCTTTTTGAATCCAAGGCCCCGTGACTTTTTGTCATGTGTTGATTTGTCCCATTTCATTGTAGGAAAAAAATCAACCTGAAGCATACCTGGGGAGTTTTAGAAAATATATATCTATTCATCATCGTGACAGATTACATAACATAATAAATTACAGATCTAGTTGAAATGAACATAATTACATAAACTCTAAAACAGAATATAAATCAATATGTTACCGAACTGAGTCATGCACAGTCTCTTTAAAATTGATTCGCCGCCTTACCGTGAGTATAGGAGGATCATAACCAGCGTCTGTCTCCCAAGGTAAAACGGCTCAATCGAACGTAAGAACACCGATATTCGTTCTCCTATCAAACTTCACTATGTTTCTCTCTCTCTCTCTCTCCCACAAAGAACTTTGAAATACAAAGAAAATTTGTAGGCAAAATATTACTCAAATTTTCAGTGCTTGAAGCTTGAAACAATACTTCAATTTATAGAACCAAAGAGACCTTTGGAATGCAAAACTCTCAAGATATTTGAGTTGCATGTCATGAATGGAGATATAGACACCCTTGGATGGTGAATATCAATGACATGAATGTATGAGACTTTTTGGTTTCCATCAGACTTTCTGGTATCTCAAATTCATTCACCCAAAAATGTCCAAAATCCTTTCCAATTTTCAACAATCCCCCACATGAATGAAATTGGGAATAATTTGATGCAGAGTACAAAGTAAACCCTAAAAGAGAGCCAACGAATAATCCCTGTATAAGATAGGTAGTTTTTGGCCTTAAATTTTTCATTGTGAAAGCGTATCGGATTTACTGGCTGATTAGTGAACATGATGTCTTGAACTGTTCTGCCGTTTGTGTAAACTGAGACAATAGAATCCACACAAGAACTTCTCTTGACACAGTTTAGTTCTCACTAGTGTGTTCGTTTTAGGCATGAATACGCATCCTAGTTTTGCAAGTATTGTAAGAATTTCACCTTCCCAAATTCCTATTAAAGCGACTCCTCTTCACACTCACATATGTGGCCTCTTATCATGAGCATGTTACAACACTCCATTAGGAATCTCAAATTTCATTGCATAAGGGTCATTAAAAGCATACAGTTAATGCTTAATCTCAACATCACTATTGCACCATAGAAAAGGGTACGAGAATAAATCTCCACAGTGATCTCCTGTACTTACACGATTAGGTTGTCTCTTTAAATCTTGATCTTGGAATCTCCAATCAACAAGATTCTCCTTATGGCTTTGAATTCCTCCACTCTTTGGTACTAAAAATGACATTGTCATCTGCAAACTGCAAATGAGATACGATCAATCCATGTGCACCCACTTGAGCACTGGAGAATATCTCAATGGCCTTTGCTCTCTCAAATAGAATGCTCAAAGCTTCCACCACCACCACATTGAACAATAGGAGGGACAGTGGGTCACCTTGTCTTAGTCTCTTTTTGTGATTTGAATTGAGGTCGGGGAGCTATTGATAAACACAGAAGATATAGGGGATGAGATAAACTCCTTAATCCAAGCTACCCATTTGCTTCCACATAGAAAGTTGGAAAGCATGTTAATGAGTAATTCCCAATGCACACAATCATATGTATTTTCAAAGTCCGTGATCATTAGGGAAGATGTGTTTTCTATTGATGTATAATCTCATTTGCAGCCATTGTCCCATCAAGGATAAGTCTACCCCCAACAAATGCAACTTGCGATTCACTGATGACATGATGAATGACCTTTTTAAACCTAGGTACAAGGGTTTTGGCCAAAAGTTTATACACTCATCCAACCATACTTATAGGCCTAAAGTCTTTCCAAGTTATAAGGGTATCATTCTTTGGAATTAAAGCTATGAAAGTAGCTGAAATATCTTTGCAGATCTTCCCATTCTGATGGATTTCCTAGAAGAATATATTGCAACACTTGTTTCCTAGTGATCTTCCAAGCTTTCTCAACAAAGGAAAAATTAAATCCATTTGGTCCCAAACTATTGCATTCTTTTACATCAGCCAATATTTCCTTCTATTGAAACTGAATTTTCAATACCTTTGCTTCCTCTTCATGTATGGTTTTGTGAAATTGGCCTAAGAGCTTAGGCTTAGCCTCTTCTTCTGAAAACAACTTGTTGAAATAGGATGCAGCGGGAGCCCTTAATTGAGGTGGATTAACAATAAATGTACCATCCAAATGGATTGATCCACTATAATTTTTCTTGAATATGTTGTTTTCTAGAGTTCGGAAGAACCTTGTATTCTTGTCTCCATCCTTTATCCATTTACACCTAGATTTTCATCTCCACAAAATTTTTGTTTGCTTTGAAGCCTTCAATAATCCACTGGCATTATCTCTGGTTGTGATTTCTTGGTTAGTTAGGGGTCCTACTTTTGTTAGGATATTCCATTGCAACAGCTGTTGTTCTACACGCTCTAACTTGGTATCAATGTTCCTAAATACTTCCTTATTCCATGTCTTTAGATCTGTCTTGACCTGTTGCAATTTTATACAGAGTTTAAATCCAAGTCTTCTTTATGATATTTAACCAGGATGAATTGGACAACCATGAGTCCTGGAATTTGAATGACTTTGGTCCCCCTTTCCTCCACAACGGTCAGATATGGGTCTTTGGAGGCCCCATTGGACCACTTTGAATTCCTCGAACTAATCTTGTGATAATAGAAATTTGTCATCTACCTTGGAGCACCCTCCCCGATCACCCACGGGCAAGTATGAGACTCTTTCAACATGATTATCTCTTTTTATAGTTCTCATCTTTTTGCATTTTCATTGGGAGGATAGATGCTGAAAAAGATAGATTATAAGGTGTTCATCCAACTCCCTTTAACAAGCAAGTAGTGTTTGTGGATGATGGAGTATTGAACGTTAAAAAAGATACATTAAAAGGTCTTCATCCAACTTCCCCTCATTTGACCCCCATAGTTTGTGTATCAACACTGCATCACAACTCTGTAGTTTAGTTTCTTGATTGACGGCTTTGTCCATATTTTCAGTCGTGTTCTCTTCTTGGATCATGGTTTTGAGTCTTTTTTGTGCATCATCTCCAAATTGTATTCGTAATCTTTTTTCCATATCTGTGGTGTCCTCAATTTCTCCCAATAATTCTTGGTCATTTGGGTTTTGGCTTTCCCCCTCCTCTTTGTAGCTGTGGTTTTGGACACTATTAGTATGGATGGATTCTTCATATTTTTGAATCACATCTTCTATTTTCCTTCTTCTCTTCCTTCTACCATCCACAGTGTTAGATCCACCAAAAGTTGGATGCCCTGCACCTGCATATCCTTATTGGTCTTATTTTGACGACAATTGGGCTCATATTGCCCAATGAGATGGGCTTAACCCTCTTCGTCTCATTTTGCTCATTTTCCTTCAGATTGGCCATCATTGGAATTGGTTGAGGCTGGGTTAGATGATTCATAATTTAAAAGATTTGATCCCACTACCTTCAAGGCCTTTCTTTAGGCTTTGGTCTTTTTGACCGACCTATTTCTTACCATTGACTTCCATTGATCCCTGCTCCCTGTAGGTTAGAGGATTCTGTTACCAATGCGACAGAAGCATTCCATTTTTATGTAAGAGTTTTACCTACTTTATGGTTAATCCCATTTAAGGTAACCACTTCCTATTGTACAAACCTTGGGCTTTGGTTAGCATGTTTTAGGTAATGGTGGTATTTGTTTACCCCAATACAATTTGAATGGCCATTTACTTTTTGAGTACTTTCCAAGTAAACTCCAACAATCTTCACTTAATTGTCTTGCTTTGTTGAGTTGGACTCCATATCATCATTTTCTTCCTCTCTTACCTCTTCTTTGGCAGTTGCATCATGCGTAGATATGTGTTCTTCAGTGTTCTTCTCTGTAGAGGATTGCCTATATAATTGGAACTGGTGTTTAGTTTATGTAACTTTGATATGATACACTATTCCATTGACCATTAACTTCACCCATTCATCAATCATAGATATGTTATTAGCCACTATCTAGACTCTTGCTTTGTCAAAGTTTTTTCCAACATAGTATCTTCCTCAATCGAAATAAAGTCCCCCCACAGTTCTCCCGTCCTCAACAAGTTTTTCAAGGTTCAAGCATTGAGTGGCATCCGAGAATATTCAATCCATATTGTCCTTCTCATATTAGCTGCCTCCCCCTTCCATGGCCATATGTTAGTAAATCATGTATTCATCCACTCCTCCTTAATGGTAGAATTTTTGATATCTTCATTTAGAATTTTAGGATTGCCAAGTTGCCACCATAGACTGCACTGTATATCATCTTTGCCTCTTTGGTTGAGACCCAAAATTATATCCTCCAGAGATTTGTCTTTCCTTCTTTGGCCCGTAGTGCTTTTATAAAGCCAAGCATTTCATTAGGTGGTTAATGATGAATTTGGTGTTGTTAACGAATTGTATTGTACCTTTAAGTGCTTGAATGTAAGGTCTCCCCCTTTCTTCCCCCACCTTGCTAGATCCAATACAAGTTGTCTTGTTCCATCGACTGCATTTGTTCACCGTTTTAGTAACCATTTTCTTTCATCTGTTACCAGTTTTAATTTGCTTTTGGGTTGTCCCGTTAAGTTATGTGACCTTTCCCCTCCACTTGGCTGGCTGCACCACATTGTTATCCTTAAAACTGTATGCTGCATGTTTCACCAATAGATTTTTCTCCTATATCATCATCCAATTTGCTCTAAAGATCGCCATATCTGTAGAGACGTGACAATTGTAGCTCACAAACCCAAACTTGCTTCTAGTAAACTTACTCCTTTTTAATGGGATGTTAGAGTCTTGTACTAGCCCATATTTATTAAATAATTTCTCAAGACAAGCTCTATTTACTCCTTCAGGGATGTTGTCCATAAAAAGTGTTGTAAGTTTAGGTTGTGCTCCTGTCCTTGGAATAGCTATATTCCTCCTTATCCTGTTTCTGTGAATGATTTGGATCCAACCATCCTCACCTCTAAAACACTATTCTTGCTCCATACTTTGTCCTTTGTTTTTGGATCCATACTTTTGTTGTTGGTTGTTGGCTTTTGGTGGTGGTTGTTGGTGATGTTTGTTGGTAACTAGATGTCTATGGTGGTGGCAGAGGCGGCGGTGGCGGTGACGGTGGCGGTAGTTGGTTCCATAAAGTTAGTCCACTTTGTAATATGACACTTTCTTGTTGATCTAGGTCACCATGATGTTAAGACATACATACATTCATTTTAATTGTATTATATCAAGTGAGAGATTATTCGCTGGTGTATTCAAAGATAGAGTTTGAGACGGCGAAAGATGCATATGGCTCGTACTTGACTTTAGATGAGTAGCCTATTGATTCATGAGAACCTTATCAGAATAATGTGGTTCGTTCGGAATGTTTACAGTATCATCAACAACCGTGTTAGTGGTCCAAACTTTGAATATACCGAATTTTTTTGTCAGAATGACATTTTGTTGTCGAAGGAGAATGGATTTTAAGTAGAACCATTTGTGACCCCTCCATTTGTCTTAATTTTTTTGTTGTTGATAACAAGTTTTAGTTGGTTGAAATTTGTTTCTAGAAGCTTACTTGAAACTTCATAAACTTGACTCTTTTGTCTTGATTTTTTCGATAACCCGTATTCCTATATTATGTATATAAGAACACTAATATCCGCACGTCAGCACAACTCAATTTGATTCAGGTCAGTTCAATTGTAGTTCTGCCAATGTGAAGAGAGTCTGTCTATTCACTTTCGTATGTTACTAGTCTCCTGATTCTTATTGATCAGAGCTAATGGAGAGTATTGTCTATTTTGTTTTAGTTTATTTGAATCGTATTTGGCGGCAACATGATTTATTTGGGAGATGAATTGTCGCTAAGGTAAAGATTGTTGAAAATTTGCACATGGCAGATCACATATGTACAAATTCTTAGAGATTGGTTCCAATTGAAAGATGGTGTCCAAGCCTTCTTTGTTGAAGATAAAGTCCTCTTTCTTGACTATGGAGATTAGTTTGCTTTATATTCAATATGGAGATCAATACAGCTGTATTGGTAGAGGATAATGTACAACAAAAATATATATAGTAAGAGAGAAATTGGGTGGGTTTACATTAGGAATGGTAAATCCTCCAAAATGCAAATCCACTTTTCATGGAGTAGGCGATCAATTTGCCAAACACCTAAAAACTATTGTCTCTGTGTTTGGGCGTATATTGGGCGTATACGTTTGTGTTTATTTCTGAGTATCCTAATTAAGCATAACACTTCAAGCACCTAATTTTTGGTCTCATAGTACCATCGTGTTCCACATTGACTAGCTAGAATCCCAAAGCACGCA
>JABCMJ010043981.1:0-12466 GCA_014822125.1 Arbutus unedo | reverse complement strand
GCAGTATGTGGATGACTACATGTTTACTGCAGGAACTGGAGAAAAGTCTCAAAGCCACATGTGAAGAGTTCATTATGTCAGTCACGAAACTCGTAGTGGATCCCATGCTTTCCTTTGTTACAAAGGTTTGTTGTTCTAAACTATCACTGTGTTGTTGCAGAGAGAACAGTACATAACATTTATGTTTAGCAACACCTATGCGATTATCTACACTTCAGGAAAGGGCTGAAAGGCAATATGTCTGCTTAGCAACTTGAGGGACCAATCCTTCTGGATATGGCTAGGAAGGCAAGAAATCGGACAAATGGGGCACACATACGGTTAATACACCACTTGGATTTTTGCCCATGTCAGAAATATTAGAGTATGATTCAGAGGTCTCTTCACTCTTGCGCTGTCTATCGCAGCTAAATGTGTTGTCTAGTGTCCCAACTCTGGTTAATAGTAACTAAATGCATAACATCAGTCATAAATGCATGCTTCATATCTTTGACACTATTAATCCTTTGCAACTGATGAAAGGAGTGATCATTAATCTTCCTACATAGACGTCTATTTTGACATTTAGAATCACAATAGTGTCTTTAATTAGGAATGATCTTATCTTTGGTTTTTAGGTTACAGCAGTGAAAGTTGCATTGTCCTCTGGTGCTCCAAGTCAAAAGATAGAGTCGGCTATGGCGAAACCCCTCAAGGATCAAGCTTTTGCTACGCCAGATAAGGTTGCTGAACTTGTTCAGAAGGTATGTTATGAAATGAATGGCTCTTTTGCTGGATTGTCTAGGGAATACAGTGTCTTTTGTACTTGTGGCCATAAAGAAAGTACCACAGTTTGGCCAACATTGACGAGTGATGTTCCTTCTGTGACTTACACTCTGATGGCATGATAGAGACTTGTGCGAAGGCAGCAAAGCAATATGGAGAATATAAAAGCCTTATAGGTCTTCCTTGTTTTGTTTTGTGAATGGGCAGCTATAACTTCAATTGTCTTATGTAGTGTGCCTCCAGAAATGCAGTTGTTTGCATGTAAAGAAATTGTCTGTGTGCATGTATATTTCTTAAGACCAATTGGTTGGATCAACTTGTTTGAGTTTCCCAAAAACAAAGTGCTAGAGCTAACTTGAGTTGATCTTACGTTATGCATCTCTGAAACAGGTCAGTACAACAATCCAGCAAGAGTTGCCAAGGGTGATGGCAAAAATGAAGCTATATTTGCAGAACCAATCAACTCGTACGATACTTTTCAAACCCATCAAGTAAGCATCTGTTTTCACTTTGTATGTTTAAGTTAATGTTCACCTCATTCAAGGCAGATTGTTCAACCTTAATGCTTTGATTGTGAGATTTCCTAGGACATCTCTCTGATCAAATAAATGATCAGCATAACACCCTTGCAAATGATGTGTGGGTAACAAAAGCACGGATGCTTCTAAATGGGAGTCGTACCCATATCGTATCCGCATCGGATACCGATACTTGCCTGATACTCGTAGAGATACGTATTTCAAAACAATCCACAATACAAAAGTTATTGTTTTTAATTTTTGATGTATCGGATATTTTTTTGAATACTCTAGATCACATATCAAAACCTTAAAAAAAGTAAGATTGTGGCACTCGAGTAAAATTGTTCGGAATAAAGAAAAGTGAAGATTTTTGACATTTTAGGTACTCTTTAGAGAGAAAGATGTAAAATAAAGCAGCATGTGTGATATGTTTTTTTTTTTATGATTTTGGATTATTACCATAAATCTAGTATCATCCTTGTAGAATTTGTCTTAATTCAACGTATTCTAACCGTATCTTTATCCTATCTTTTAAGATTTTTTTCGTATCGTTGTATCTGTATCGTATCATATCCATATCTCGTATCTGTATGACTGTATCCACGTTTCATGGCATGTGGGTGACTAAGGGAGGAGTAACCAAGGCAGTGTTAGTTGGAATGACTGGCAGTAGTGAGCTTGGAGGCGATGGGTATAGAGCTGGTGATGATTGGAGATGGCTTAGAAGTTGCAGGAGTCTTCTTTGTGCTGGGTAGTCTGCCTAAGGGCTAATCCAGGTACCGGGCATCAGTTGCCCACAACGTGGACCTCGTATAACAGGACCCTGAGGGTGGGATAAATATGTTGAATATGTATTTTTCAGAGGTTAGGTATGATTTGGTCTCCAACGTGTTTTGGTCATTGTTTTTCCATCTCTAAGACTGATCCAAGGTCCTTCACTCAAGGAAGGGTATGTTAGGATCCTTACATAAATCCTTGAACTCAAACCTCCAGTTGGTGAAGAAGTTTTTGTAGGATTGGCTCGTTGCTCGGCGGGACAGGTGAGGTTATGCCACTGAGTAGCAATCGTTGAGGGCACACATTGTAGGTGTCCTTTAAGATTCCTCACTTGAGATGAATCGAGGCGGCTGAGGGCCATACTGCTGAGAGTCCATCCAAACACCTCAGTGTTGTTGGCAGAGTCTTGGCTGACAAATGGCAAAGCTCCCAAGGAGGGGAGAATGTACATTTGGTTGATGGCCCAGGTGTCACCTTTGGAAGCTGGCATGTGGAGCCTTTACATGGTGACCAAGCAACCATGGGTGTGTCGTGTGGTGGGATCGCGTTCACCTAGCAGCCATGTTGGGTCTCATGGCCGAGAAGGTTGCTGTCAAGCTCCTGTAACAGTGCCATGTGGCGGGGCTAGACATACATGGTACATAATGTATGCATACATAACTCATGCTATGGAAATTGGTTTTTATTCTGGTCGAGTCTATTTATTGTGCCTTCCATAGGCAGGGCCTCGAATGCATTGTTTGCTACCATTGTCAATTTGCCATGTTATTCTGGAGAGGTGTTCAAAACATTTTCTATATGCTTTGTTTTTGTGTTTTTTGTGAATCTAGGTTGTAGTGATGTATTTTCTTCTTGTTTCTGACTTTTGGGTTATTGTTTCATGCTTAAGAAGGCAATTTACATTTTAAAATTCTTCTCAAGGCTATGCTTTATCGAATTTTTAGTGTACTTAGGGGCGTGAAGTATACTTCAATTTTGGTAGGAAGTCACTTGGAAATATGCATTCTAATTATCTGTTGCAATCTGTTGTTATGTAGGAGCAACATTATTGAAGCCCATACCCAAGTACAATCCCTCTTAAAATCAGAGTATTCCCCTGAAGAGATACAAGGCATTATCAATATGACTTCTATACAGGATCTGCAGCTGCAACTTGACAGCCTCCTGTAGGATGCCTATGGAGCCCATGGTCATTCTCATATCATATTGAATAGAGACCTATAAGTCTTGTCACAAATAATTAACATCTGAAGGCTAGTTGGCCAGATATTTTTTGAGGACTTGTTGGGATACGAGTGTAAAATTCTGCTTTCCGATAATATGAGAAAGAAGGGGTGGTGGTTTCAGAAATTTTTGTGCAAAAAGCAGATCAAGTGCCCAGAGAGTGCAGAAAGAAAGTAAAAAGCTCATTTAATTATTCATTGTAGATGATTTTGAGTGATTGTTTTATTTTTGAAGGACCATGTCAATAAATTCCTGGATTTGAGGTTTGTAATCCAAGAACATTGTCGCTGGTGCCAGGTGAGAGACTTGCCCGTAATGCAACTTAGTACAAACTTACCAGTTCGCTGCCAAACTTCGTAATCTGGATCGTTAATTCTCTCATGTGTGGTTTTGTCAGTTATAGTTGGTGCTGAAGGAGGGGTCCATCAACATAACCAAGCAAATTGTTACATTCAAGAAGAGGTATGAACCAATCATGCCACGCAATAATTTTCTGAATCCAGTTTAATGCGTATGTGATTTCATATGTTGGAGCGAGAATAAGAACAATCCATGTGAAGTGAGTCTACGTGACCAGATCATAATATCCCTGTTCTGCTCATCCCCTTTGTTAGCTGTTTGATGGTAGCTTTAGGTTCCCTTGTGGCTGGATTTTGTTTTCCTCTTTGGTTAATTTTCTCTTTGTAACGAGGTCCATGGTAACTGTTTATTGATTTTTTGGAGAAGATATTGAATAGTTTTTTCTCTCTTTTTTTAAAGGGGATTTATTATAACAATCCGAGGATCAGTACAATCTATAGACAGAATCACACTCGTACCTTAGGAATACAAGCAACCTAGTTGAGCTTATGCAAGTTTAGTTCAGGAGAGGCCACTTAATGAGTAACCTCGTTAGCTTCCCTTGGAATTTATGAGATTTGCAAACCCAAATCAGAAAGGAGAGCCTTGATACCTTGAATGATAACTTCACTCTCCCATGGGAGGGACTAACTCAGATTTACGGAGTCTAACAAGGTGCCTGTTGTTGCTTTCCACTACGGGACCCTCATCTGGATTAGATTTTTCCATAAGACAGTTCCCTGAAGGGCACGAGCTTCACAGAGGATAGTTATTTTAACCCTTACGACAAAATTTGCCTTCCAAGATGCATAATAGTTGAACTACAATGAATTGGCTGGAGGAAGGGACCAAGTCGACCTGGACACGGTGGTTGTATCTTCCACTCCATCGTTTGCATTTCCTTGGTTAGCTGAGATCTTGTTATTTTTATTTTTAAAAAAACTAGCCTTGGTCCGGAAAGAAATGGTGAAAATACTCCATTCCTGAAAGAATTTATAAAAATACTTGAAAGAGTAGGTTTGAAATGCGTTTCATGGCAACATTGCGGCCTGCGTGTCATTCTTTCCACGGTAGACTAGCCATGTAATTCATGCTAGGTAATAATTAGATAACGCATTTCTCAAATGCGATGCGTTTTGTTAGATTTGTACATAACTCATGTGCAGTGTGTAGAAGTTGTCACACAAACATGGTCAATCCAAGCAAAAATTGGTCCGGCAGAAGAATGTGGAGGGAAGAGAGTTCCCACAAGAACCAAGGCCGGCCCTGAGAATGTTGAAGTCCTAGGCGAGCTTGAAAAATAAGGCCCCCATATATTTTGAATTTTTCAAAAAAGTAAAGTAGAATTTATTTAAAATTGGAAAAAGAATTAAAAAACAGAAAAAAT
Organism: Arbutus unedo; assembly: GCA_014822125.1. NCBI lineage: Eukaryota > Viridiplantae > Streptophyta > Magnoliopsida > Ericales > Ericaceae > Arbutus > Arbutus unedo. The sequence continues at coordinate 7,453 of JABCMJ010043981.1, read as the reverse complement.
ATGTTTTTGCTTCACATTAACTAATTGAATTAAAACTTGCTAACGTAATTCTATTAATGTAGTAGAGATCTCAGAAAATATATTAATTTTTTTATGATAGTTATATCGTTAATGAAATAGTAAATTTTGTTATAAAAAATAATTATAGGCTAATATTTATTAGAATTTATGAAATTATTATTGTCTCTAACCAAATAAAATTTGCTTTAAAAAAAGTATGAATAATTTTAGTAAACAAAACTACAAATATAGTATGCATAATTTGAGGAAGAAACAGAGTGAAATTAATATTTTGCTATTAAATTAAGAAATTAAGAGTGATGTTATATGTATGTGTGTGTGTACAGAAAAAAATGTTTTAGTTATTTTGTAAACAACTTATTTTGCAATGGGGTATATTTGTAGTCCAATTCGATTGTAAGAGCTAAAAAAAAAAATTAACACTTCAAGTTATTTTTAGTCCAAAAGTTAGCCGAAAAATACTTTTGAGTTATCTTCATTCTCCAATCGCTTTATTTCTCCTCCTAGACCTAGCTGAGCTCTAGCACCACCGCCCCCCATCGCCGATCGGTCTGAGCACCGGGACTTCGATCTCTAGCTTCATACTCGCCTCTATCTTGGCTTGAGCTCCGGACTGCCCTCATCGCCAATCGCCATCTGCCGCTCGCTCAACATAGAGGTTTAGTTTCATTATTTTTCTATTCTTTGTATCAAACTAATACAAAGATAGAAATATCACTGTGTTTAAGTCTAACCATGTCTAACTTCTAAGTTCTAAGATCTTTCCATTGTGAATCATAATCCAGCCTTGACGGGAACAACCGTGAGACTAGAAGAGGTGAAGGCGATCGTAGCTACGCACTAGCAGGGCCTAGAAGCATGTCTACAAGTATTCGTGTGGATGTTGTAGTGGTACATAGAGCTTAATGTCAGATCCCTTCTCGGTCGCCCTTGCCCAACTTAGATCATTCTAGAAATTATCGTCTGTTACATGAGCGGTTACTAGGGAGATAATTGGGCACTAATAGGGTGATAGTTTGGCAGAGGACAAGTTGGATCTCGACGAGGAGCATTGATCCACGCAAAGACTATATGTCAATTCCACATTTGGACTACAACCTAGCATTTTACAGCCGGAGGGGTGAACGAGTTTTTATTGAGCAAAAAGTCTAATATGATGCCACACAATATGTTTACTTTATGTTAGATTGGAATTAGGTCTCATTTGAAGGAGCTATTGTGGTCGTGCTCAAGAATGCCCAATCTTTTTGTCCATCGAAACCAGCTCGAAGCTAAGTGCAGAATCTTTTTATTTTTTTTTGCAAAGGTCCCAAAAGCGCAATAAATGCAAATGATATGTGGTAGAAGAGAAAATTGTTTGCATGGTGACGTTAACTAGATGCTTCATGGTCGGCCCGACTTTGTGTATCGCTGTGGTGTTGGGCACAATCACATTTAAATTCAAACTTCTTCCCTTTTGTGGTGAATTTGTATAGTGGAGAAGTTACGGGTATCGATCCTCAAAAAAGCAGGAGTTGGCTTGAATTAGTATCTTGCACAATTGTGGCGTTTAGGGCGCTAAACCTTCTGTGGTTCAGATTTCGAAATTATAACATAAGAATGGAAATACTACGAAAGAAGTTGTTAAATAAAATGGAGGCATGACTTGGGAATTATTTCATCCACAACCTTGGTATATGATATATTCTTTTTATCACTCAATCAAGAATAAAGTCAAATGTTCTTAGCTAAAAAATGTATATATGAAGATCATTTAAATGAAGGGATGTGTTATGGAATGAGTTTGTTCCAAGACAAGTAGTCTAAACATGAAGAACATTGACCCCAAGTATTGGATGTACCAAAAGTACTTTGTGTACACTCAATAAAAGATTTAACACTTTATTTTATTTTTAAAAGATGAAACGATAGTTATTCTCTAACAAGCTTTGAAAACCTAATAGAAGATATCAAAATGCCTAGGTCATAGGGTAAAGATCATCTAATGACCAAGCCTATAAACTTAACCTACCATGGTGGATATGAAGATTGAAATAGAAATGGAAAGCATGGAAAACATGAAAATCCTGCTTTTCCTTGCAAGGACACAAAACCTTCCAAAAAAATGATTTTTCTATGCCCCATTGGCTGGCACAAGGCTTAAGAAAATTTCCAAAAAGCTTCCTAAAAGTAGCCCAAAAATCAAAGAAAGGGGCTGTAAGTAATGACAAGGCAACCGATTGAGTAGGAGTAACTCAATCGGATGAGATAGGTTTCTGTTCTTCTTGGCCTTCTTTCCTTCTTCACTCATCCGAATGACTTTGGAATGACCAACCAGATGGCTTCAGTCTCAATATCTCAAACTGCATCATTTGAAACTGGGCAATTGAAACGCTTTTGTCTTTTTAGCCTTTTATTGCGAAAGAATTCATTCGAATGACTTGGGGAATCGGATGACTTGGTCTGCAACTTTGTCATTTCAACTTGTGGACCTCAAGCCTTAGGCTTTTGATATTCTTTTGATTTGAGACAACTTCTCCCAGTCATAATGACGTAACATCTTGCCTCCGAGTAACTTGGGAGAGGTTTAAAGACCTAATTCAAAAGTCTCCCCACCACGTTGTGCTAAAGTGACAACTTGTCCAACGTTTCTATGACAATTTGACCCGATGTCATTGTCAAATGGAATTAATGTCTCTTGTGTAGGCACATTCATGCTCAAAAGTGAAAACAAGACATGAGAGCTATTCGACAATCTAAATGATAATTCATAACAATAGCCCTATGCTTCCAAGAGCAAGAAAACTTCAACTTTGAGCTTCCAAAGGGGAGTTCATGAGTTTAAACAATCTAGTGAATTCTCTGATTAAGTTGTAGCTTTGACCTCTAAATTTGACCATTTTCTCTTTGCAGGTTAAGTACCTTTGCCATCCCATATATCCTAGTACTTTTCATGAGGCACATTCATTATGCTCCAATCCTACTCACGCAATGAGTGAGTGTCCCATGGCTTCTCATTATTTGGAGTTTGTCGTTATCTAGGAATGTGAAAGGCAACGGAAATGGCATGCACGAAAGGGTATGTTGACGGGCAAAGAAATCAAGGCGTTGCCTAGGAACGTGCAAGGCAACAACAAGGGCATGCACGAGAAAGCATGTTGATGAACAAAGAAAGCATGTCGTTGGCTAGGAACGTGCAAGACAACGACAAGGGCATGTATGCCAGGGCGTGTCAACGGAAAAGAAATCATGTTGTTGCCTAAGAATGTGCAAGGGAAGGCAACAAAAATGACATGCACAGTAGGACATGTCGACGGGCATAGAAATCATGTCATTGACTAGGAACATGCAAGGCAATGACAACGTCATGCACGATCATCGATCCCCCTGTAACACAACAACTATACCAACCCTCCGTTCCTCCACCTCAAAGGACAATTTTTAAGGATACGGTGTAACAAGCTCTTCAAGGACTCGAGGCTAATACCCAATTGGTCCATTTACACACTCAGTCCATCTCAAAGCTTGAGGCCCAAATGGGACTATTGATTGATGCACTTAGTAAATGCGAGGGTGTAAAATTATCGAGTTAGCCTATAAACAATCACAAGGGACAATATGTGGTAGAGAGTTCGTAAGAAAGTGGTACTGTAGCATGAGCAAGCCAAACTCATAGTTACTCTTAGAAATCAAAGATAAGTAGAGACTCGACCTGAAGAAGTCAAGAAACATATACAAAAGTCCCCTTCAACCCTAATAGTTCTGAGATTGACCAGGAACAATTGTCTCCGAAAGATAACATCCACTACTCTACTCCATCAAGCCCTACTCCACCGCTTTGTGAGCCAAAATCACCTATTTTAACATGCCTTGATACACCATCTCCATTTGGTAAAAAGGATGCCAAAATAGAAGATATCTTGGAGGTATTAAGCAAGTTAGAATCAATCTTGCTCTCTTTGATGCTATAAAGCAATTCCCATCATATGTCAAGTTTTTTAAAGATCTTTGCACCCAAAAGAGAAAATCTCGCGCTCATACTTTAAAACCCATTCCTTTTACAAAACAGATGGGCTCTTTCCTACGACATAGCACTCCTTTTATATTCAAGGACCCTGGTGCTCTTACTATCTCTTGCATCATTGGCAATCATTCTATTGTGAGGGAACTCTAACACTTGAAAGTTAGTTTGAATACTCTCTTACTCGGTATATGAATAATTTGGCTTTGGCGAGTTGAAACCCATATCAATCACCCTTTAATTAGCTGATAGATCCATCAATATGCCATGTGGCATTATTGAAGATGTTCTTGTTCAAGTTGATAATTTCTACTTTCCAATGGACTTCCTGGTCCTTACATGAAACCTCTGCACAACCCTGGGAAGTAACCTACTGTCATTCTCGGTCGACCTTTCTTAGTTACGGCTAATGCAAACATTCAATGTGGGGCCAGAGCAATGGATGATTCCTTTGATAACATGAAATTGCTACTAAATGTGTCTAGTGCTTCTCAACAACCTCAAAAAGATAAAAACTGCGTTGTAGTTCACGAATTTGACTTGGTTAATGATGCACTTCCTTATATTTTAGTTGATAGCCCTCTAGAGACTTGTTTGGCTTACTTTGGCTTTAACAACTTTGATAAAGATCAATGCATTGAGGACGTAAATTCCATGTTAAAATTGACACCCTTCAGAGATTATCTACCATGGAGAGTTAAATTTTAGCTTTTACCCAAATTGTCCAGTGCACCCGCATTATTGTTCATTGAGTCATCACCAAAACTCTAGTTGAAGCCACTTCTGTCCACACTCAAGTATGCCTTCTTAGGATCGGGTGACAATTTATCGATAATCATTGCCTCTGACTTGCCCATTAATAAAGAGAGTCAACTTTTAGCTTAGTTAGACAAATCCATAGCATATTTGAAGGACATAACTCCCTCAGTGTGCATGCATCACAATTATTGTGAGGAAAATGTAAAACCCGACTGAGAGATGCAACAAAGGTTACATCAAAATACAAAAAAGGTTGTAATGAAAGAAGTGGTCAAATTGCTTGATGTGAGTACTATATACTCCATCTCTAATAGCAAATGGGTGAGTCTCATTCAAGTGGTGCCAAAGAAGTTGGCATCAGTGGTAGAGAATGAGAAGGGAAAACTAGTTCCTACTCGCATAACCATTGGTTGAGGTGTGTGCATTGACTGTATAAAGTTGATTTCCATGACTAAAAAAGATCATTTTCCATTACGATTCATTGACCAAATCTTAAAAAGGTTGGTAATCCATAGCTAATATTGTTTTCTGGATGAATATCCATAATCGAATAAAGTTGTTGTCTACCTCGATCATCAAGAGAAAACCACCTTTACTTGTCCCTTTGGCATATTTGCGTATCGACGTATGTCGTTTGGTTTATGTAATGCATTTGTGACCTTTCAAAGGTGCATGATGACAAGATTCTCTGACACGGTGGAGAAATTTCTAGAAGCACTTATCCCTATTCTTATTATCAAATATTTGATGTATAGGATATTGACTTCATGGGTCCTTTTTCGCTTTCATTTGGGTTTGAGTATATCCATCTGGTGGTGGACTATGTCTCAAAGTTGGTTGAAGCAGAAGTTTCCAAGATTAACGACTACACTGTTTGTGGTCAAATTTCTTCAAGTAGTATTTTCAATTGGGTTGGCTTTCAGCATGCTATCATTAGTGACAATAGAGCCCAATTTTAAATAGACATTTTGCAATTCTAGTTTGCAAGTACTTGATCACTCATAAGGTACCCATTCCTTATCATCCACAATCTAGTGGGTAGCTCGAAGTGTCTAACTAGGAAGCTAATAGCTTTTTATAGAAGACGGTGAGACGAGATTGAAAGGATTGATTGTTGAGATTAGATGATGCTCTTTGGGCTTATTGCATGACCTAAAGGACTCCTATTGGCGTATCTCCTTACCGATTGATGTTTGGTAAAGCTTATCGTTTGATAGTTGAGTTGGAACATTGTGCATTTTGGTCCATGAAAAAGTTTAATTTCGATACGGCCACTGCTAGTTTGAATCGTAAACTCCAACTCAATGAACTCGAGGAGATTCACAACGACTCTTATGAAAGTGATTGAATTTATAAGGGTAGAACAAAAGCATTTCATAACAAGCAATCACTGGAAATCTTTTGAGCCTAACCAAAAGGTGTGGCTCTTTAACTCCAAGTGGCATCTTTTTACTGGTAAGTTAAGATCTTGTTATTCAAGTGTTTCCCTTCGGGATCATAGAGATGCGAAATCCATATAATAGAAAAGCGTTCAAAGTTAATGGTCAACGATTAAAATTATATGTTGAAGGCATAACAAATGGGGAGTCAATTGAGTCCTTGGATTTGGTAGATCGATATATTTAGTAGCCGAACTTTTTTGTTGCCACTTCATTCTACTACAATCTACAATTGAGAGTACAGAAACCTCAATCTGAACTGTCCATGCTTACCCGACTGTCTAATAAACATGAAAGTGCTTAGCTTTGGTCAGATGAGTGAATAAATCTCCAGTTCTAAACAGGGAGACCCTTTCAAGGCTAAATCTCTCTATGCCTTCGAAAGGAAAGCCAAGAGAGAAGGATTTTGTTTGCATTGACTATCTACTCAGTGTCCTGGATTGTATTTGTATGTAGTAGGGTGCTCTATGTACTATTGTAGGCATAAGAAATATAAAAATCGATGGAAGAAAGGTGTGAGTAAGAACTAAGATTGATTTTTAAGGCTCTTAGTTGTGCAAGTTATTACTTTATTTTATGGCCGACTTGGTTTGGACTACCTCCAGTGGTACGAAGGTAAACAAACCCCAAATTTATCACTAGGATACCCGATGATAGAAAAATTGTGCATTTTTGGTCTAATTTGTTATAGATTCAGACCGTAAATTTCTAAATGAATTCACAATGGAACTTTACATTTCTATGACCACATTTGTTTAGCCCATTTTAATTATTATATTAGATATTTAGTCAATATAACAAGAGAAAAAGGTTGACGAAACAGGTTTTATGTGTTGGGAGTCAGAGAAAAAAAAGGGAAATTAGACCACGCATGGTAAATGAAGAAATAGTAAAATAAGAAAAGAGAGAATTCTGGAAAAGAGTTGAGAGAGGAGGAAATCAATTTGTCCACACTTGCCATGGACAACTAACCATTTTCTTAGGGTCTAGGTAAAAACCTTATATTTGAAATTTTAATTTATTTTGTTTTGTATATATTTTGTGATGAATTAAAAAATATGTAATAATTATATAACACAGACATTATTTCAAATAAATCAGTATTGCAAAATACATTTATCTGTTTTCTGCGATTATAAATACAATGACTATACAATTGGTTTCTTGCCAACATGTGAATTAAATTAGATTACAATTTAGATGAGACGGGTTATAACTATAGCCTAGTTTTAAT
>JABCMJ010043960.1:0-15189 GCA_014822125.1 Arbutus unedo | reverse complement strand
AAGTGTGGGGATAAATTTGATGATTCATCTAGCTCCTCGGAAAAACTAGGGAGCAGGGTACTGTTGTAAGGATTTGGTTGACAGCTAACACTAATCATGTTTGATAGTGGAACAGTGACGGTTAGAGGGCCAAGTTTTTATAAACTCAATTCAAACCCTTTTTGGGTTTCCTTTTGTTAACAATGACTACTACGTACTTTTATTGAATTCATAATGCATAATTATGGATTTGACAAAATATTGTAAATGTTTTATATGTATTGTGTTTAATAAATTTGACGTGAAGCTTATCGAATCACGAGGTTGTTAAAAATTTATGATACTTTGAATTGATTTAATATTATTTATGTATAATCGAAATCAATCTTTACCTTCTCTTTTGCAGCAAAATGTTGAATCTAACTCAGAAGTTATGATATTTTGAAACTAGTTTCAACTTAAATTTATCTTATTTTGAAATGAGTTCTTGATAATTCTAATATACATCAAAAGTTACAAATTCAAAAATTAAAAACTTAATTTGAATCAAAGTGCCACAAAACCCACAAGTTTACAATCTATAACAAATTTACCACGTGAGCTTTAAAAGACTATTTTGGTTGGCCTTTTCAATATGAAACCCCAATCATCTAACATCACTTATGTTCATGATATATAAGATTAATAAGTTACAGTTCTAGGCTATTTTTTGTCTTAACCCAACAAGTGTGCCATCCCCTGTACGTACCACCCATTTTGTTCGTCCCTCAGCTTTCAGACCCTTTTTTTTTTTTTTTTGTATAATTGAGGTATCTAGTTGGCTTGAGACAACGCTGGAATAAAACTTGAGAAAGTTTCCATCTAATTACCGACTAGTCCTTGAAACCCTTGGTGAAAACAACAGGACCAATTCTCCAGTGACCCCAAGTATTAAGTTGTCAAATTTCAATTACAGAACATCCTAATTTACGACTTGTCCGCTCTACTACTCAAACAATCCCTTAAAATTCTTTGTTAGACCCTATTGTCGTCGTCCCTTGGTCACTAGCAAACAACCAACAAATATAATTTCATAGTTGTAAAACATAATCAATCCTTGCCTAAGGGACATTTACTTGAAAGGGTACAAGGAAGGATATGACATTTACTTGAAAGTATACGACTGAGCCAATGCAGATGGTCACTTGGTCCCATATATCCAAGCATATGTCTACATTTAAATACTGGGCTGGAAGCTATAATTCGACTTTTTTTTTTTGTAGCAAAGTTCAAGTTTACCAATTATTTTATAATCCTGATAAAAAGATGGCAAAAGGTACCAATATTAGCACTTAACTTTAGCTTTACCAAATCTCTCACATCATCCAAACCAATTGGTATGCATCAACTAATGAGATGAATTTAATCCAATGGTCTGAAATTGAAATTATACCAAAATGACACCAAGCGAATGTGACCGCATAGCTATTTGTCAGATTTTTGACCCCGTAATGAGCCAAAAAATGACGTTAACAAAGTCAATTGGCTACCAAAGGATGGAGTAGCTCTATTAGATGAACTGCTTATTTCAAGTACTCGAGCCAAGTAACAGTGCTCAACATAAAAATAAGGAACAAAATAACACTTCATCTGTACAACGTTGATGGAAAGACAACAATGCCCTGTATTCTTAACTGGTATATTAAATACCAAATTTACAATTCTGTAACAAAACAATTTTCCCACCAAGATAAGAACTCAAAAAGAAAAGATCATTAAAAAACCGCTCAAAGATTCACATCTCCTGATAAAACATACAACATTCCTATACCTCCAATCATATGCACCCTTAAAAAAATGGCGAAATGATGATCGATACACAAATCAACATAAATGAATGGAAAATACAAGGCCGCCGAGGCAAAATGGCCCCCCGTTTACTTAATCTCAGACTAGGACACCGTTTATCATATTTAATTCAAGTGGCCTCAAGGCTCCTTGGACGATCTCTTGAACCGTTCGGTTGCGTCGACATACATCTGACAGCTCTTCGATGGGAATCGTGAGGGCATTAATATCACCCCTAGATGCCACCTCAGACAATGCTTGCAAAAATCTAGACCTCTCCTCCTCTGTCGCTGCTGTCGATGGGATTAGTGAAACACTACTCTGGGCCCACTCCAAAGCTCTAGACCTATATGCTCGGGTTAATGCTAGTAGGGCATAAATTACCTGAATAGGGACGTTTATCGAGTTATTGCAGTAGTATTTATTGAAAACATGAACTTTTGCAACTTCTGCTTATCAATATGGAGGTAAATGGTATCTGGAAGTTTTGGAGGAACTTACCGTTTCTAGTCGAGAACTTGGGAGTGCTCCAGTTAAAGAGGCAACCAAAATTCTGGTGATGGTGGGGCCTCGAGGAATAATTACATTATCCCTGATCGAAATATATTTTTCTCCCTGACTGGAGTTTGAAATATCAAATATGTCGGATAAGAAAGTCAATATGGAATTGGAGGCTTCCCTGCAAGGAAGATACCAAGATAGAGTTGCAATTTAGGCCAATGAATGGCTAGTTATTTTAAGAAACACAAAAGGGTTATCTTAAATTTACAAACTCCCCACCTCTCTCTTCCTAAAACCACAAAACTTAGAAACGCAGAAACAAACTAACGACGAAGGAAATCTGCCTGTCGGGATGTTCACATTTATCATTACAAAAGTGTCGTGCGAGTATCTATAAACATACAATGTTCTGAAAGTGTCCAGAGAGTGTTCTGGAGTGTCCACCGAGTGAACACAGAGTGACCCTGGCAAGATGTCTCTGCTTCATAGGTTTGCTAGATTGGCGGTTTGCAGAATATAATCTTTGGGATTACATCTATTTGTTACAGTTCTCAAAAATAGAAATTCTAAATTGTCATAATGCTTTTTTAGTCACTTTTTTAAATGAAAAATGTTGCAGTTTGAAATATGCCATGTTTTGAATGCAAAATCTTTGGCATAAGTGAAGCTTAAAGCAATGTCTGGATTTCATTGAGATTCCTGGACATGCCGAAAAAGAAAGTGTCAAACAATGAAATGCAATGATAATGGTGCTGCTGCCAGCAAGTGTATATTCAAGAATGGCATGCTTAACCGTGCTGATGCCTATAAAATTCCTGCAAAGGAATAACTCGGACCTCCTCCTACTGTTATGTCCAAAAGCAAGAACAACTCACTAATTACCTTCATGGTTTTTAAGTCCTAAATATAGTACTAAAATAGGGCAGCAACCTTAATCATAGTGTGAAGAATATTAGTTATGGACATCTGAGAAAAACATCAGTTTGATTCCTCTTCTTTTTCTGTTTCAGAGACAAAAGGGGACTTGAATCCTGACATTAACATTGACATACCTACTACGTTGGGGATTTTTCCCCCCATCATTTTCTAATCCTACTGAAATCTCAAATTTCAGTTAGAACTTGCAACACCCTTTTCCATTTGAGTGCACGTGTTCGGAAGAGAGAGAGAGAGAGAGAGAGAGAGAGAGAGAGACTTAACCTGTGCTGCACTGTGATGCCAATCATAGCACAATCGGCTAATGGTGGAAATACCGCTGAAGGGAAAAACAAATGAGGACAGTAGCGGATGCACCGTGACGACAACAGAAAACAGTCATCTGCAATGTCTGGTCTGGAAGTGAAGTCCTAAAGAGAAGATTACTCCAATCAAAATCAAGGAAAATAAATTGAAGTTGGGAAGAAGAGGCAACACAACAGCAATTAACAACATACCTGGATTTGTTTTAGCAGACATATAGTATGGCTGAAGAGTGATTCAATCAAAATTTTTAAATAGTCTGCACAAGATGGATCAGACCCAAATATCTGCAAGAAATCCAACAAACGTCAAGACAAATAAATACAGCTTGAAGTTCATAAAGAAAGGCATGTACCTTTATAACTTCACTCGAGAGATAAAGGAAACATGATTGGTGGTGTTGTTTATACAGGCCTTGTATCTCCTCTAGCATTGCTCCAATTGTAAGTCCCATAAACCTTTTAGATGTTCTAACCTAAACATCAATGGTTGAGCTTCAATGGAAAGAAATAAAAACCATAGTGACATATGGAAATAGATAACAATCTAGCTTTAGAAGCAATGCATACTTATTATGATAGTTTGCTCAAGTATGGAGAAAAACATCATGGAGATTTCAGATCTTAAATTTGTAGTAGATAAACATGAAATTCAAGACTGGGATAGCTGGAACAACACAAACTGATTGCAGTACAAACAAAGTTGAACTCTCAGGTACTATTGAAGGCAGTCATTGAAAATGGGAGGTAAGATTATAGCTGATGGCATGATGGTTACAGTGATACATGTATTGCAGGAAAGAGAGAGAGAGAGAGATTAGAGCTGAGCCGTGTTAGTTGGCATGATGGTTACAGTGACAAGTGTACTGCAGGAGAGAGATTTACAGAAGTAAGTCAAGTTGGAGGTACACTCAATTTTGAACAAAGGTACAACAGTCCAATTTTGTAGTGCAACCCATTCCAACAACTGCTCGCACTCCAATTCAAGTCAAAACCACCTCGCTAAACTCAACCTTTTGAGCTTGCTTTACTTTGCAATTGGCCAGTCCGATTCAAATTATCTAAATGGCCCATACTGAATACACAGCGCCAAGCAATGAAAGCCAAGTCTCAGTTAAATGTATGTCATATTTTTTATTTTCTTTATTGACAGGCTTATTTGACAAATTCACCCAGCTTTTATGATAAAATAATTGTTGAGCAAACTCACGGCATTTTTGCAAGCCCGACAAAGAGACTCCATTGTCCGCATATCCCATGCACGACTGCAATCATTTTAACCATAGGTCAGCCAAGAATTGAATATGAAATACATATGCCTGAGGGAATCATCCTATCAAGGCAGCAGTTTACTTATTCTTACATGTCAAAGATGGCTTTAAATATAGGCCACAGACGTTGAACTGCATCTGCGACAGCTTCAGGGTGATTTACATATCTACAAATTATTTGAGAATTGAGCAAGTCATATAACAAGGCTCAAAGATTAGGGAAAGAGGACACAATAAATAGAGGAACAGTACCTAAATATGTTTGCAAGTCGATCAATATGAACTGTTAACTCACGAGCTGTTGTTTGCCCCAATACCAAAGGACCTTGATTAATAACTTCCTGGTTGTTGAACACAACATTTGGCATATCATCCTATAATATTAGAACTGAATATTCGCTTCAGAAGTGGAACTAACCTGTAAGGGAGTAACAGCAGGCAAGCATAAAACCTCAAGGGCTTTCTTAGCGTGGTCTGAAGGAAGTTCTGTAATAACCACACTGCAAAGGAAGGTCGAAAAAAAAAATGAAGGATTTTCTATATCTGGGATTGATTAAAAGGTTTCGAAGCAAACAAAACTACCTCAAAGCTTCCACCAGATGCAATGAGTCCTCAGCAGAGACTTTAAAGGTACCCTCTCCAATCATGGCCCTTTGGTATATATGGAAAAGACCATCTAAGGATCCACAAAGCCTCCTGCCACAGTCTAAACAAAAAGTTTAATCAGCACTCCAGAACAACCGTGGTAAAGTGCCATGCTGTAGCTATAAAGCTGCTACAAGATTGTAGCTTCAATGACAACCAATAATGGTGCACGTGTTGAGTGCAGAATACAGGATGTCGAAAACCCCAAAACCAAGATACCACAGAAAAGCTGCAAACTATAGCTGTTAAGATCAACTTCTAAGAAGACGACCAACAAAACATGCCATGACAAATCTGTAACACAGTAGACTAGAATACAAAATAGTCAAATACACTACAGTAGGACCTTGTAGGACATTCAAGATTAGTTTTTTGAGCATTTTTGGACTCGGGGAAATAGAGATTCTTCAGAGAACGTAAACATAATTGCGTTGGTTAGGCACACTCAGAGATTTAAAAAGGTCTGAGTGTGAAAATGAAACGAGGTCATTAATTGTGAAATCATTGCACGTCCTTTAAGGAGAAGAGAAAAGCCAAAGACCATATGAAACTTAAAACTCAGGTCCGACTAGTCCAATAGTGAAATATACCAAAGCAAGTTGATAGAAACTAAAGACTGGAGCATGCATGACTAGTCCAAATGGTGAACAGAGTACTAGACCAAAAATAATGGAACAAAATACTCCATAGAGGCGAGTCAATACCATTGCAGATGTGTCTAAAAGCCAACGCAGCAGCTGCTGCAGTGTCTTCAGACACATTCATGCCACTCACAAGAATATCTATGAGTGAAGGCAAGAATGAGAGTCCAGTAGGCGCAGCATCAAGCCATTTTGAATAAGCTCCAATTGTTAAGCACACTAGAAGATGAAAAGAAAAGAAAAGAAAACGAAAACCGGAAATGCATCAGGTTATCTATGCTGATATAATGCCTTTTCCACTGGTAGCACCATTGTCCTCTTCGCCGCAAAGAAAGAATAAATATTGATTAGCAAATAAAGGATATACTACCAGTCGTTAACAGTTGGGGTTGATGAGGAAGTTTGGGAAGCAAATACATAACCTGTGTAAAGCAAAGAAAACCTTTTAAAACGTTAAATGGCAGACAGAAAGATAGCTAAAACAAAGTACCAAACGGAAATCACACACGAGGAAAATGCATAAACTATACACCTTCAGTAGATAAACATTTCATAAAATATAGAGGGGTTATGTATATTGAGAAAGAAAACATGAATTACATCCCAATGAAACTTAAACATGGGACCATAGCAGAGAGGGGGGAGGGGGAAGTCATCTTGCAGCCTTCATGTCTAGCAAGAGCAACTTGAACTACATTCATACCTGGGGCATTACTTCAGCTTCCGTGACAGAAACATAATCTGATATAGCCCGGATACAATACAAAGCGGCCTCCGCTGAATGCCAATGGCAATTTTCACCATTTCCAGAGCTACCTCCAGGCTAAGATAAAATTGTAGCAGAAAATTGTCATGAGAAAAAGATAGAATACAGATCTACTTAAAGATCACTACAACTATCCACTTCACTGCCAACTATCCACTTCAATCAACAGCAACAAGTTCCATTAAAAAATTAAACCAAGGTTCTCAGAAATCCGAATTGAACAATGATGGAAACCACAATTCTTTACAAACATCAAGAGCAGCAAACAGCAACATCATACCGTGCACTCCAATAACTTCAATCACGATTTATCATAAATAGAATCCTAAGTTCCAACTCCTCTTTGGTCGCTTCGATATCAGAACCCAGTCAAATAAGTACAAGAGTCTTACTCAAAAAAATCAGCATAACCATAACCACATAGAACTTGTAATACTGCTTACTCTTTTTCTTCTCTTCTTTTTTTTTTTTTTCCCATTTAAGCCACTTGACCCTGCAAAATCAAAGAACGTCCGTCTTCATTTGCTTGATAGGATGCTACTTAACAAGATTCCTCTTGTTAGACGGTATGAGTTTCGGAGAGGCGATTTCCTAAGGAATTGGCAATTAAAAGAATAATTTTCCTCCAAGCACTGACAAAATTGCTCGGGGTTAGATAGAGCATTCTGTTGCTGACCCACTTACCCTTAGTACCTAGACCAGCAATGTAGCGTCTTTTGACGACACTGATACAGATGACAATGCTACAAGAATTGGATAAACAACTGCATCTATGTCTAATAGATCAACCTATGCCATGCTTATAAAAAAAAGTGACTAAATCCGCTTTCATATAATTAATTGTAGTAATACATGGAGGCACATAGTACAAAGCTGACATCGCCTACGTCAATTTTCTCGGTTCATGCGATTCTCTTCATCCACTTTCTCGTCTTTTTATGTCTCCCTCCCTCCTGCCCTTCTCAATTAAACCACTTGCTTACCTAGAAGAGCTCATTCTCAAATGGTACACACACTATGAAGCTGCCTGTACTCAATATATGAAAGAAAACCAATTTATCCAGCTTCTGCAGACTTCAAGGTAAACATTTCGCAACATCCCACCCAAAAATGTACGGACTATCATGAAACCATCAATTCAACTGTTTTTCTGCAAAAAGTAATGCTCAAAGCCCAAATTGGATTATCACAAGGCTCCAAATACTCTCTCAATATTAAGATACATGCAAATGAGGACAAGTCAGCAATTAGCAATTTTTAATACCAATGAGAAATTCCTAATGCAAAATTTGCTTTCCAGCCAATACCAACATTTTATAAGGTTCAAGATAAAGAATTGGCCAATTAGCATTATGAAAACTACTTAAGTTACAGCATCAAAGAGAATAATCAAGTACCTCAACAAGCTTCATGTAAAGAATCTTCAGTGTAGCTTCACCTCCCAAAACCAATGCTGCATCAATTAAGACATCCGCCACATCTAGCAATGTCACAAAATTAAATTAGTGCTCTGAAATATCAAATGGCCTTCCCAAAATAAAGATTATAAATGAACTATCATAAGACTCACAAATTTACTGCATTATACCACATCCACGTATAGCGCAACAACAAAGAATTCATTGATATATTGGGAAACAAACCATGGCAATGAGTTGACCCATTACTCAGTTAAGAGAACAAACAAACTGAAAAATCGTTTGAAACCTGAAGGAGAAAATAAAGTTGAGAAGAAAATAAACTAACACAATAGAGTCTTCTGATATGTTGCTAGAGTAATAAACCAGGTAAGAAATATTCACATCCTCGCATGGCTTTGTATGGAATCTAAAATGAGCTAAAAAACTTGGAAAACAGCCAATTTCAACATAACCGTTTGTAACTCTGTAAGAATGCTATATGCCAGTCAATAACTTATCACTTATTAAACACTCAATTTGATACCATATCTAGTTTTCTTGAAATCCTTAAGGTCCTCCCTTGAAAGGTCTGCATAGTCCTGGGGATACTGAACTCTGAAGCTAACCTGCAAGAGCAAGAGGTACATGAATAAAACACAATTCTGTGGAAGCCATTAAAAACATCATAACATCTAACAGATGAGTTTCCTTCAGTCAAGAACGGTACCTTTTAACAATTTACTTATCCATGCATAAGAATCCCACAAAATTGAAACTAAGAAAAGTAATTATGTTCCCAGTTGTTTATAACAAAACCATCCCTTGGTAGTTACCATAGTTGGATAAAGAAAAACTAACAAAAAAGGAAATCCAGTCTCGCACTCTACCAGGTACCTGCATTTCGTCACAACGAAAAAGGAAGACAGATAACATTTCTTCCATGTTATCTCAAAATTGCCCATATAATTACGTGTTTCATGTTACATATGGGCTGTTCGGAATTGGATTTCACTCCATCCAGTGATTTCCCATGAGACTGAGCATGCAAACTTCATGTGTCTAAATGCTGATACTAAAACACAATGAGCAAATTTTAACCAGACTCACCAAGGAAACAAGTGATTCATAAGATGAACGAAAAACCAGCAGCCTCCTACTTCTTTCTGCTTCTATGGATGCTTCATTTCCAAATTGTACGTAGGAATCTCTGCGAGATCACAATTGTCAAAACCAGAATTTTATATTCAGACCTACTGAATTGACAACTTCAGAAGGATTTACCTCTCAATCAAGTTTATCTGAAGATTGTGCCAGAAGTTGAATGTCATAGAAGCAATATCATATTCAGGGTGTGAAGCAACTTCCAACAATGCATTCATTATCACCATTGACTCATCAGAACCTGAAACAAAAAAGTTTGTAGCAAAGAGTGTAAACTACTGATTATCAGAGACTGCAAAAGATTCAGAGCTACATGAAAAGCCATACTGAAGAGAAACTTGCTGCTCAAAATACCGCCTAGTACTCTGGAACACAAAGGCACAGGATAAATTATGGAAAGAAATCAAATAAAAGAAGATGATACCATTTGCAATCAATTCAAGATACGAATCACCCATGTCAGCAAATAAACGGGCAATGGCCTTCACATCTTCCTCATCCTGAAAATAAGGTGAAGCGGAAACATTGAAATTTCCACCATTATCTTTTGAGTAGAAGACCGGCTTCGAAGAATAAGACAAAACTATATCAAAGAGGAAAAGTCACAACCTTCCATGTAAAGCTGTACAGGTGACTCTAAATTGCCATTATACGGTAACCTTAATCATGTTTCATTTCTATCTCTATCAGCTAAATGGATTTCAGTCTAGTAAAAGCCAAAAATGAAATTAATGTCAGCAAACATAGCAGAATGAGGGTTTCTTCAAATACCAACAGAAGACCATTGTCTTCTAGTATTTAGCTTAACAACAAACTTTCAAACCCTCATATAAATCACATCAGAAACAGTGGAGCTCTTGGCTAAGGCAGAAGAGTGGACATCTTTATGTTACATAATTGTAACTAAAAACAGTAGATTTGAAGCAGAACAGTGTCCTATTTTCCATCAGTAAATAGTAAATAAGCGGAATGAGGTTCTCCATGTTCTGAGTAAATAGCTCTTGAAAAAAAAATTCTTCAAAAATAAAACATTCCAGAAAATTTCACTTTTTTACGAATAGCAAGTTAGGCCCGACCCGAGAAACAATAAAATGTAACTTAATTATGGACACTTCCACAATTTGTTTCTCTCCTAGACACATGCATAGATGTTTATGAAAGAATAAATTTATGCATTGAAAACTGAAAAAAGTATAAAAATTATAGCCTTGGAATTCAAGAAAATCATCTCATCCAAAGCCAAATGAAAATTTCTCAGAAGTATTAACTCAAGAATACTCTGTATTTCCTATTTACTTTACAATCAAAAGTCGACCTCAATGCCCAAAAAAAAAAAAAAGAAATCTGGAACAAATTAGAAAAACTTATGATCTGGTACTTACAATAGATATGAATATCCATTAATTAACTAACCACCATGGATACATTGGTAGAATTAACTCACAAAACTAGAACAAGCGGACACTAAACCAATTGTTCATAAAAAGCAACTGATGAGTTTTTACATTGGATCCTGGAATCTCAATGAGTGTCGTCTTTACAGATAAACGCATCATATTCTTACACAGATAAAATGCAGAAAGATCCAATATTACACGAGCCTATCAGGCAATCATGAAATATGAGAGACGTGAATTTGCTAGAAGGCAAAAAGGTCACAACACATTGGTGTTGAACATTCAGGCAGGATCATCGCCGCATGACCTTCCAATGGTTTTGAACTATACTTCTAAAGAACATTGTCTAAGAATTCAAGCAGAGATCAGCCAACTACAAAGCTAACATCATTTGACAAAACATTAGGAGAGGGAAGACAACAAAACAAAAAGATGCTGGATATTGTTAACCTTGAATGGTGTTTTACTGGCTAACAAAGAAGAATTAAGTTAAAAAAAGGCTACCCAGCGCACCAGGCTACTGCTACTGCAGGGTCCGGGGAAGGATTGGATGTACGCAGCCTTACCCCGGCAAGCAGAGAGGCTATTTTTGCAACTCAAACCGTGGACTGGTGATCACATTGGCTTTCCCCATTTTAATGAGAAAGTCTACTTATTGTATTGTTGCACATCAGGTAACCAAGAGACAGGAAAATGTATAGAACACTGTTGAAGTGATACCTTTGAAGAATCTCTAAGCTGTGACTTAAGACTCATAACTTGAGGCACAATCACTTGAATTAAGGGCATCTGTGCTGCAACACCACCAGAGTTTCTAGCTGCTGTGTAATGTATTAACTCAGAAATTACTGCAAAACCAACAAAAGGATAAAAATATGAATCAGAATTACGTAAACAATGTTTTATGTAGGAACAGAATGTTTGGCACGAGAAAATCTTGACATTAAGTGTTGGGTGTGTTATGGGAAAAACTCCACCACAACTGCAGCATCATAACATGTGAAAACTCACTCAGTAGAACAATACCTAAGCATAAATGAATGACAAAGGAAAAACTAAAATTCCAAATAAGAGCTTAAGGTGAAACAGGAAGAGTAAAATTTTAAGACCACATATCTGAACATACCCTTTACGTGTGGCTAGGTTCTCCTCTTACAATGCCAAACACTCGCATCTTGCTTCTGAATTACTCTCAGCTTCATCACATTCTGAAGAACAGTCTGATTCTTTCTGCCACTTGTAAGATATCCTTTTTCTTCTCATTTTTAGTTATTGACATGAAAGATTTAAGACCACATGTCTTGTGTTTTTCTTTCATTTTTTTCTTGGTAGATAGTACTTGCGTCTGACACTCCACACTTGAATATGGTGTGGGATCATGTCCAACACGTTTTAGTAGGTCATTCACCTAGCAATCATATTTTCTAATTGGAATGCCAAGAACTAGGCATAGCACTAAATGTTATGCATGAATGTCCTAATGTACCTTGTAAATATCTTATATCATGAAAACCCATGCCATAAAAACAAAAATTATATGAATCCAACCTGCCCCCGACACTTGTAGCCGAGTCCATGTAACATAGTTTTCCTCCTTTTCAGCAGGTTGCCAATGCATATCTTATCAGTTTAACTCGAAACATAGTTATTTCATTGTTTGCATGGTTAGTTATTTAAATATAATGATCCTTTGGTGACTAATATCCGGCTAAAATATTATGCAGCACCCAATCTTCACCAAATATTAGATGCATTGGATATCAATCCTTCTAGCAATCAATACTGTTACAATATCGTGATTGTTGTCCAAACATTTAACATACCTCTCAAAAAGAAAGTGGCAAAAAAGGGTACAATTAGAATGGTAGGAAACTCAAATCCAAGTATCTTGTATTAAGTTTCATATCCAAAGACGGCTACATCTTAGTAAAATTAAAATCTTGATCTAATGGATGTTCTTAATAGAAAGACTACAACCTAAACTGTCACCTGAGTAACCTAAAGCTCATGCAACACTGACGTAATCTAGCCATGAATAATGCACAAAGATAGAATCTGAGGACAAAAGAAAGGGTTATGCATCAAGGTCAGAAGGACTGACATGAAAGGTAGGGAAGATTCAGCATAAGCCGCACCGATGACAGGATCAATCATCTTGGCAACACTACATGTTTTCAGATTGTCAATACAGAATGTTTTCCCCAAATCTCCTCTCCATTGCTTGCCCTCTAATAACAAAGTAATCTCATTTATCCTTAGGTAATAAATCAACCTCATACCACCCTTTTCTTATAACATAACTTTATCTAAACACATGGAAGGCCATTAGCACCATCTCTCTAATATAGGTGATCGCAATATTTGTCAGAAAGTACCACATTCTGGATGTTCACTAATTGCATTCAAAACATTGAGTACTGTGTATGCCTTAGGAGCAATTATTAAACAAATCACATAAGTGGGCCTCTGAGTCTCACACCTGATTGAGACTGTGTCATTTCAAGAACTTGTAAAAAAGATTAATAAAACGGAACAAAAAACCAGCAAAGACAAGTCAAACCATAGTGCAACAGAATAAAAAAGTCAGCTTATGCAAACTGTATACCATTCACGGATGCCTCAAGTAGGATATCAGAACTCAAGCTAGACAGAGCTGTCAGCACCAACGGATGAGAAGCAAGGGTAGAAGAAGGAATCCTGAAAAGCAGAGATATTCATTAGTTAGACCGATGATAAATGTAGTAATGACAATGATACAACACCAGGCCCAATAAAGAACTGAGTTCTATCATGTAACAAAGGATGCAAAATATATTCAGGAGAAATCCATGATCAGATAAACTGCAGAACATCCGCATGCCAAAAATATCAAAGCAGGATAATA
This sequence comes from Arbutus unedo, assembly GCA_014822125.1. Classification (NCBI taxonomy): domain Eukaryota; kingdom Viridiplantae; phylum Streptophyta; class Magnoliopsida; order Ericales; family Ericaceae; genus Arbutus; species Arbutus unedo. Next base: position 1,479 of record JABCMJ010043960.1, on the reverse strand, counting down.
TCAGTTTCCCCTGAGATACACACGTGTACATGGACAGAGAAAAAAACTATTTTCACTATATGCTAACTTGTGTATCTACAAAACTATTGATACTATCACATGTAGAGCTGTCTAAAGTTCTACTTCAGTAAGAAAATGGGAAACCTCATTCGCTTTTTGTTCCCTCCTTGGAGCGTCAAGAGAACTTCAACTCCTGGGACGGGGAAGGTTAGTGAATGTTCTTTGCGAGCGGCCAAGACCTGACATGATCCAAATGTGATTTTGAGCATAGGGCCCAAATGCTAACTTCTAACTGGAAATAGTGCTCCAACCTATTGAAAAGATTGTAGTGGTGGTTCGTCTTTTTGCCTTGCTCGGTAAGGACTTAGAATCTATTGAACATGTAACGATGACCAATCAGGGACCAAAATGTCCTACCGGAAAAACAAATTGGAAAGTAAAAAGAAACGAACACAAGTAAATGGAATTGACAACTTATATTGATAAACACAAGTGATACAAACTGGTTAAAGTGAGAGAACAAACGAAGGCTATGCTAGGCTACAATTCAAGAAAAGGCTTACTAATTATAGGAATTAGAAGTTAATCTAAGTAATTGAAGTTGCTAGAATGTGAAAGTGAATTGGAAAGATAAAAAGCTTAAATTTGAAATTGACATCGAGTCTTATGGCGAAAAGCTCTAGGCCTGCCCTGGATTCGCCTAATTAGAGCTTATTGTAACTACTTTTTCCCCTAAAACTAGGCATGTTTGGGCTCTAAATAGATGACCCGTTTTCCAAAGCACTTCCTTTATTAATTTGGGGGACTCAAAATAAATGTTAGGCTTTGATTTTGAATTAAATCCCCGTAATGGCTGCCACGTGGCATTTTGCAAAAGTCTTCATCCGACACGCTTACTATTTTCAAGGGCCTAGTCCCTGGTTCTTCTCAGCCACTAACCATAGTACCACACTCAGCTGAAACTTGCTTCTTCTGGTCCCACGTGGCCCAGTTGACCAGGTCTTTATGTATTTTTCCCATTAAAGTAGATAAATTATACTTTCTTATCAAGAACACAAAAGAATTATGCTCTGAATATGTCTTGAGAAGTTGTCTGTGAATGCCACTTGTCCCTGAGATCCTGACCACCCCTGAAATATAGGAGGTTGTGGCTGAATATTAGGCAGGGAAGATCTAGAGCATCCATGCCGCACTACAACCCATTTCTCAACCGTTTATTCTTTTTACACTTTGACCTCATTGATTTAGACTTTCCGTTGACCAACAATCCGGGCCCACACGTCAACTGTCACTCCATTGAATTTCTAAAAAATGCCAAAAATGGATGTAAACACATACTTGGTTTACTTGGATAAAAGTTAGGAACAGGAACAAGAAGAAGAGAGAAAGAGAACAGTGATGGAGATAGATTGAGGCTCTTCCTCTATCCTAAGTAGCAGAATACATAATGCTGGAGATATAGTCCGTAGCTGTAACGTA
>JABCMJ010043948.1:0-10562 GCA_014822125.1 Arbutus unedo | reverse complement strand
TTGCGAAATCTCTAGCCTCCTCCAATATACTTTCACTCGTAAACGAATGGTATGAAGCTTCGTACAAATATAGCATTCCTCTTGTATCATCGCAGAGGCAAGCTTCGAAATGCCCTGCCTCGTCCATGAACTTCTTAAACACCCCTACAATCATGGCAATCAGATTATGGCTAATATACACACATACAAGTCTCTTTTGCGTGCGCTCTCTATCACACACACACATGCTACCGGTTTGGCATAACTTTCCTTTTTAATTATGCTTCTTCCTTAGATTTGTTAAAAAACCTTGCAAACAAAGCTACCAATTATCATAGTATGCTAGATGTATGGAAAGCTCAGTGTACACCTATATGGCCTGTCTAGCTATACAAGTCTGTTAGGTACCGGGTTTATTATTATTTTTACATATTTTTTTGTTTCTTTTTCTTTTTTTGTTGGAATTCGAAAGGGCCAATGAATGAATTTGGGACATTGAAAGTCTCACAAGGCAACCTGAAGGACCCTCGTCTAACTCAAAGGAACCATTGATGGCTGCAGATCAAAGGGTTTTGATGGCAGCCATTGATGGTTGCGGCTTAAAAATTTTAGTAGTTTAGTATTTGGAAGGTCCCTCCATGTATATATAACCTCAACACCCCCACTTTTCTAGACATTGAAACATTCGTCTCACTGGCATATTCTATATTTGTGGTCTTGAGTGAGATGGAGAAAGACACATGTTCAGTTTGACATGCAGTCGACGGGTGATGTTTTATTTCCAGGAAAAGACAAAGCCCTAGCTTTCTGTCTTTTCTCTAATCACTTACTTCTACTTTTATCAAGAAGGGATAAAGTTGAGGAATTGCCTTGAGGGATATTATAACCATGTTGCCTCAGAAGTCTAAATTTGAGAGCTGTGGCATGCAAATCCTCATTGTTCAACTCATCAAATTTGTTGGTGTATATGCTCTCCAAGACTCCGTCTATTTCTTCCTCAAAGTGGTAAAAAACTCCAAGCCTTTGCAAGTCATCAATCATCTCAAGTCCATCCAATGGATCCCTTACTTCCCCAAGCATTATCTTCACATTTTCCTTCAACTTCGCAGCCCGTTTCACGTACGCATCTCCCTATATCAATCAATACGGTTGTTAGAAAGCATCAAACACTTCAGCCATAGGAAAAATTAACGGTGCATACATACATACATACCGCGTATTTACTATTGAGTGATTGCACATAGTCATAGTCCCAAATGGGAGGTTGATAGTTTGCAGATCGCCTAACAATCTTTTGATCACAAGTCTGCAGGCTGTTAGTTACAGTTTGCAGGCAAAATGTACGTAAGCCTCGGCCACGAACTGATGCCCGTGAGACACCCATTTGAGATTGTACCCTAGTGGGGGAGTAATGAAAGGTTGGAACTGCTAGCCCAAGAATAAGAGCCATTTCAGTGATAAGTTTGTAAAAAAGCTGCTATGATAGTTTGGGTAAGTGTGTGAAAAACTATACAAATAAATAAGCAAGTGAGATGACTAAAAAAAAAAAAAACAAGGCTCCTGTTATAGTCAAGTAATTATTGAACCATGTGAATCATTGTCAGTGAGATCAGGGGCCCAGTGATCTCAACGTGAGACGACACGTCAAGATCTAAACAGTATGAAATTTTACCCATTAATTTCCCATGTATGCAAAGTACTATTTGTCCCGCACTAGTGAACTTTCTTTTTGAGGAGTATTCGGTCCATTTTAGACGCTCGACTAATTTTGAATTCTTGAAAATTCAATTGCCCATGGATTTTTTGATGGTCGTGAGAATTAAATATGCCCCTTATTTGCTATAAAATTTATCATTTATGTTAATCAAGAAATTGGCCCGGGCATCAAGACTTGGGACTTTTTATTCCCATTTACAAACTCATGTTCGAAAGTTTTCAAGTGCTATCAACTCTTATAGAATTATTTTGTACGAGCAATTAGTTTGGGATCCTGCTTGTGGATTGTAAGATTGATTCTTCATAAATTAGTCGAGATGTGCGTAAACTAACTCGGACACTCTAACCTATAAATAATTTTTAATTATCATTTCCGTTTTTTAATATGATTTCCATCTGTTATCTATTTTCAAAGTGGTGAAAAACTCCAAAGCATTTGCAAGTAATTTATTAACTTCTCAAGCATTGATATGGGTGGCATTGTGGATGTTGGGTTTGCGAAACCTGACTCAAAGTCACGAAATAATTTGAATTATGGACAACATCGTTGTGATAAAAGCCGTAATGAAATCATTACTGCAGGACATAGAGGGGGAGGTCATAAGCGTCTATACCGTAAAATCAATTTTGGTCGAAATGCAAAAAAACATATATTGTAAAATCTTAACCAGAGAATACGACCCCAATCGAGATGCATCTATTTTTCTCTCATCAACACTCCCACTTGCTGTGACTAACAATAAATTTTCTAATTAACTACACCAATTTCACCCACATTGGTGAAATTCAAATTCGGAGAGCTTGTTGTACACAGCATACAATAAATTAAATTATACATTAAAGCAACGTCATTTTAGCTGACCCGTCTTGGACCATTACATACGTCAATGTATTGCCGACAAGAATAAAGCAATTGAAAGAAAAAATTCAATAAAATAAGGAAAGAATTGAATGAGATTGAGAAAGGGAGAATTTTATATAAATTAAAGCAAAACGTGGAAATAATTGAGAGAGGGGTCTCCTCAGGAACCATGTGAAATATAATGCAATGATTAAGAACAAGATAAATTAGAATAATAAGCAAAATAGGATGAGATCTTATCCATATCAAATAACAATGAACGAAAAAGTGACTTGATAAAGAGAATTCATATCTAGACTGTTTTCACTCAACATTAATTCACGAGTAAATGATGAATCTCATGCGTCAATTTGTGGGGCTTCCTCCTTTTTCTAATTTCGAAAATAGAAAGTGTAAATTCTTAATTTAAGAGGATTGACAACTTCCGTTAGAATTAAGATTCGATTGAGCTATAATCAGTTTAGAGTTTTGTTTCCTATTTTTGTTTGTTTGATGTTAGAATTGTTAAAAAAGTCGAATTCGTGTTCGAAGAGATTTGAGGAATTTCGGTGCAGAATGAAGGCCTTTCCATTGGAATTAGAAGATTAAAACACAGATCATCAAATTTGTGAAGGCAGCTCGAACGACCTCTATCTCGCTCGAGCGAGCTCCTATATTAAAAATTTCCAGTAGCCTATAATAATTTGGAGCTCAAGCAGGCCAGAGGTTGCTCGAACAAGCTATCGAAAAGACTGAATTTTTTATAAATACACTATATGCGTCTAGGGTTGCAGTAGTACTATTTCATCCAAAGCTGTTTCTAGAAAGAGAAAAGTCTAAGAGACCTCAATATTTTGTCAATGGGTGACTCCTTGGGGGTGTTTATGGTCCATTAATCAAACTTCATGTTTAAACATTTGCAAGATTCGTTGTTCAATTAAATCTTAGGAGGCATTCTGAAAGCATTCAGATACAAACTTGGAGGAAGATCCAAGAAGGCGTCCAGCAACAGATCTTAAGATTCAAGGAGTCAAATCTTGAAGAAAGTATCTATTAGAAGTGAGCAGTTCACGAGGAGTCGGCAAAAAGGTTCTAAATTAGCATAGAAGAGTCTAGGTCTAGTTGTGAGAAATTTTTTGTTCTGTGATTGATTATAGTGTAATCTTTCCTCCCATGGTTTTTTTTTTTCCGGTTTGGAGTTTTTTACGTATATCGGTGTGTCATGCTTTCTTGTGTTCTTTATTTTCTTATCTTGCATGATCACATAGATTAGTTTTTGAGTTAATTGGAACAATTAATCTATGCTTCAACATTTGCGATTTTTCATAAAAAAAATTATTTGGTGTGGTTTGAGACTGTGTTATTTTATGCCTAGTATTTTATTTTAAATCGGGAGATCCATCTCTATTGGATGCCATAAGGGGAGAATCAAGACCAGTAAGACATGTACGATCTGTTGTTGTTTTCTTGGGGCCTTCAAAAAAATTGGAGGACCGGCCATGCTAATCCTTTGAGAGCAACCAGGTTCTATTATTTTTACTGAAATTGGTTTTAAGTCAATCAAAAACAAAAGTTGGAACTAATTTCGTATACAAAGAAAGATGTCAAGCTATCAGATTTCTTTTGTTTTTTTTATCCCTTTAACGAATTTTCGCTATGACCACTGCCCCACTGGATGAATAAGCGTAAGGAAATAACTTGCAAAAAATAAGAGAAAGTCTTTGGTCCCCAAAAACTTTCTGAGAAAATATTCTGACTTCAAAGTTGATAGATTAGAAGCTTGAAGAATGAGGATGATGAAATACGTAGGTCTTTTTCTTTTGCAAATGGAGATAAATGAACTATGCAATTCACAATATTGGAAATAAAGTGTCCCCCAAAGAGCTTGTGACTTCACAATATAAAGAATTGAGATCAGATGAAACTCAAACTATGGAGAGGAAAATACAAAAAAATATATGTAAATAGTAAAGTTAAGATCGAAATATGAACATTGAATGTAATTGTACGATGGTGTAAGAAAATAATTTGAACATGGAACTGATATGCCATGTGCGGTGAAAATAACACAACAATATAGCGGGATGAAGAAAGAGTGAACACCAACTCTTTGATAAACAAACTGTAATAATATTGTAGTAAGTCGTCAAACATAATTTACAATAAAATCTAATTTCTCTGATACATAAAATTTAATTTAATTTCTATTGAAATTTGGGATCTATGGGACACTAGAGTGTAGGTTTAGGATTTTTTTTTTTGGAAAATTTCCCTACTTATTTTAGTTGTAGAATATTATTTAACCATTTCAATTTACAGTTGATGCATGTGGATATAATTTTTTCTATCAACCTGGTAAAAAGTTTCTGCCTCGTACAAATCTCGATCAAATATAACTATGACTATGGCTGAAGTGTTTAATGCTTTCTAACAACCGTATTGATTGATATAGGGAGATGCGTACGTGAAACGGGCTGCGAAGTTGAAGAAAAATGTGAAGATAATGCTTGGGGAAGTAAGGGATCCATTGGATGGACTTGAGATGATTGATGACTTGCAAAGGCTTGGAGTTTTTTACCACTTTGAGGAAGAAATAGACAGAGTCTTGGAGAGCATATACACCAACAAATTTGATGAGTTGAACAATGAGGATTTGCATGCCACAGCTCTCAAATTTAGACTTCTGAGGCAACATGGTTATAATATCCCTCAAGGCAATTCCTCAACTTTATCCCTTCTTGATAAAAGTAGAAGTAAGTGATTAGAGAAAAGACAGAAAGCTAGGGCTTTGTCTTTTCCTGGAAATAAAAAACCACCCGTCGACTGCATGTCAAACTGAACATGTGTCTTTCTCCCTCTCACTCAAGACCACAAATATAGAATATGACAGTGAGACGAATGTTTCAGTGTCTAGAAAAGTGGGGGTGTTGAGGTTATATATACATGGAGGGACCTTCCAAATACTAAACTACTAAAATTTTTAAGCCGCAACCATCAATGGCTGCCATCAAAACCCTTTGACCTGCAGCCATCAATGGTTCCTTTGAGTTAGACGAGGGTCCTTCAGGTTGCCTTTTGAGACTTTCGATGTCCTAAATTCATTCATCAACCCTTTCGAATTCCAACACAAAAAGAAAAAGAAACAAAAAAATATGTAAAAATAATAATAAACCCGGTACCTAACAGACTTGTATAGCTAGACAGGCCATATAGGCGTACACTGAGCTTTCCATACATCTAGCATACTATGATAATTGGTAGCTTTGTTTGCAAGGTTTTTTAACAAATCTAAGGAAGAAGCATAATTAAAAAGGAAAGTTATGCCAAACTGGTAGCATGTGTGTGTGTGATAGAGAGCGCACGCAAGAGAGACTTGTATGTGTGTATATTAGCCATAATCTGATTGCCATGATTGTAGGGGTGTTTAAGAAGTTCATGGACGAGGCAAGGCATTTCGAAGCTTGCCTTTGCGATGATACAAGAGGAATGCTATATTTGAACAAAGCCTCATACCATTCATTTACGGGTGAAAGTATATTGGAGGAGGCTAGAGATTTCGCAACTAAAAATCTCAAACCAACCCTCGAGACGAAGGACATTGATCAAGATCTTGTGTTAATGTTGATTCATGCCTTGGAGCTTCCACTACATTGGAGGATGCCGAGGCTAGAGGCAAGGTGGTTTATCGATATGTATAAGAGAAGACAAGATATGAATCCTACATTGCTTGAGCTCGCGAAATTGGATTTTAAAACAACTCACCAAGAAGATCTAAAGCATATGTCAAGGTGAGATGCTCGAGTTCATCATCTTATATGGACTATATTAGATTGTTAACCGCCGAGTCATTTAAAAACTTAAGTTGTTAATTAGATAGATGCGTAACTTTATTATTTATATTTTCAACACGCCCTTTGACGTGTTTTAAGATTGCTCATTGCTATGATGTTTGGGCCTATAATTTTGATGTTTATTATGTTGTTTAGGCATATAAATATTTAACAACTAAGTAGCGGTGAGTTTCGAAAACATGATCTATTATTTGCTCTGATACCATATTAAATTGTTAACCATCAACTCATCTAATGTTATCTCCCTTGGTTTTCCAATTTAGGTGGTGTAGCAGAACTGGTTTAGGAACAAAATTGGAGTTTGCTAGGGATAGGTTGATGGAGAACTTCTTGTGGACTATTGGATTGAACTTCATCCCACAATTCTCATACTTTAGGAGAACCATGACAGTTGTCAACTCCTTTTTCACAACAATCGATGATGTCTATGATGTTTATGGTACCCTGGATGAAGTCAAAATCTTTACTAATGCAATCAAAAGGTAAGTTCTAAATATTGTGTCCAAAATCAATCACACACGCATATTTGCATAGAGAGATATAAGAAATTCATGTGATTCCTCAATTGGGTACAACCCATGAGAGAATCACATTATTTATATAAAATATAGGAGGATTTTTGCATAAGAAAATTCAACTCTCTTTCTCCTTCTCTGTTTCACACCCTCTGATTTTGTCCTCACCTCACACCTTTTCTCTACCTCGCCGAAGACTCACCAGAGGAGGAGCTCAACTCCCTCCTAGAAGAGGAGCTCTCACTCTTCTATTGACTCTTTGTTCTCTTGGATTCTCTGCTCTCTAGCTAATAACCCTATGTAGCACGGACACATATACGAACACGGAACACAAAACTTTTGAAAAAATAGATACACAGACACAGCTGGGACATGGCGATATTTTTTTATATATGATCTTGAGCATGCTACAGATTATTCAAATGCTGCAGGGGGTTATCCAAGGCTACTCCATCAAAGCCATTGCCATCAATTATTTCACAGCCTTTCTAGCTCAACTCACAGACATGAATATGATCTCAAATTGAATGCTTGTTATCTTTGTTTGACATGAATAACTTGGTAATGTTCACCTCCCTTTTGGGAGGGTGAACAAAATAGTTCTCAATAATGGTGGGTGGATAAGAGAAAAAATTGTCAAATGACTTTTTTGTTCTTGCGCAGTCTTAAACCTGATTATGTATTGAATAAAGTACATAAATGCAAAACCCAATATATATAATTAATTTTGAATAATTTGAAATATTAATTAACTCATTAAGAAATTCATTAATTTATCATATTTAATTAAAAACGTTATTTAAAAAAATGAATGATAAACAGAAATATCAATCAACTAAAAAAAATAATAATAAAATATAAATCAACAAATATCTTACCATAATTTAATAACCCTTTATCAAAATATTCTGAGCTCATGGTTAATTCCGAAATAATTTTTGAAGTAAATGGTAAATTTTTTATATTTTTTTAAGAATAAAAATTTTAAATCACAACCGAAAAGACTTCGATTGAGCGGTGTCGGTTTCCAAAGTTGGGCCCATTATGACATATGATAAATGTAAATATTTTTAAATAATTTAAGAAATTTTTAACTTTGTTTTATCAATCAACAAAAAAAAAGAGAAAAAATAACAACAAAATATAAATTAACAAATACCTTACCATAATTCAACAACCCTTTATCAAAATATTTTGAACTCACAGTTATTCCCGAAATAATTTTTTAAGTAAACTGTAAATTTTTAGTATTTTTCGAGAATAAAAGTTGGAAAGCACGACCGAAAGAGATTCGAATGAGCGGCGTCGGTTTTTTTTCCCTCAAAAGTTGGGCGCATTAGGACATGTAATAAAAATAAATATTTTTTAATATTTTAAGAAATTCTTAACTTTGTTTTTTCAATCAACAAAAAAAACTATAACATATAAATCACAAATACCTTACCATAATTCAACAATCTTTTACCAAAATATTTTGAACACATTATTAATTCAAAATAATTTTTTAAGTAAACAATAAATTTATAGTATTTTTTTGAGCATAAAATTCAAAAAGCACAATCTAAATGGATTCGAATAAACAGTGTCAATTATTTTCTTCTCCCAAAATTAAGGGAGAAGGGGATAAGGAGGAATAAAATTGACAAAAGGCTTCCCCTCTACCCCCGGATAACTTTTGGGGAGGTCAAAGGCGACCCAAAAAACCCTTGGGAGAAGGAATCTCTTGGCGAAAAAGAAATCAAGAGTGAAAAGCAGAGAATATAAGTTTTCCAAACCAGGGCAAAATTGACGAACCCATTGCTAATAAGGGGTGATTAGTTTTTAAGGGATTTTTTTCCATCCAAATAGGCCACAAGGGTTGGCCTAGTGGTCAAAGCTGGAGGCTTAGTAACTCGCTCCCTCTTATATTCTCAAGTTCGTAATCTCTCAAGTACTATCAATTTTTATAGGCTTAGTTCATATACAATTTTGCCCAGACTTAAATTGGAATTTCCACTAATAGACTATGAGATTAGTCTTTAATTGAGATTTTCACTAGTGGACGTTGATATTGGTTTCCAAAGATTAATTAAGATACGTATAAGTTGATCCGAAAATTCTGAATAATAAAAAATAAAACCAGAATTTACTGCACCAGATTTATGTGTTTGAAGCTAATAACGTTTTATAATAGTAAGTCAGAGGTCACCTTATCCCACTGTCGATTTAAGAGTTACGGTTAAGTGAGTGGCCAAGCCATATTTCTAGTAATTAAATACTAAAATTAAATTAAATTTTGAATTATATTAATTAATTTTATAAAATTATTTACGTTTTTATGGTTCAGTAATTAGATAATATATTTACTTAATGAATTTTATATTTACGTTTTTTATTTTTTTTGTACTCTATATTTTTTTATCTAACAAAAAATACATATACTTCGTAACTTATCATGTTAAGAAAAAAAAAGAATCTTATGAGTTTGTTTAAAAATTCATGTAACTTAACTATAATAATTTATGTAACTTAACTTATAATATTTTTATTTTTATTAAAACTTAAAATATTGACTTTGCTTGATTTTATGTAATAATTTTTTATATATTATATTAACTAAATGTGTTTTTGAACGATAAATGAGATTTTAAGGAAATCACTAAGATGTGTCAAACAAGTTGTGTTATTATTCCATGGAAGATTGTGTTAGGATATCTTTAGCCGATATATGAATTTAACCAAACTATGTATGATACTACTTGGCTATGTCTTGGAGCCGAATCAGTTACGTCTCACATATTAAACCAAGTTTTGTCGTGAGCCGGTTAAGTTCTTTAGCCATATCTTATCTTTTGAAAATAAAACCATAGTTAGTGATGGAGTTAGGATTTTTATATCAAAGCACGACATATGGGAGACATAACGTTCGGGAGCATAATGGTTGGGAACATGGGATATGTAAGCTGATATTTGAGTACGTATGCGTCGAATACAATGTTTAGCTTAGGATTGGGAACATCAAGACACTGTTTTGAAAATGATTATTTTGACTTATAGGCAACACGATGTGGACCCAAACTTGAGATTTAAAATGAACTTTAGATACTTATGAGTTTGGATCAGACATGTGTCGAGAATAAGTCTAAAAACTTGACTTTGACGTACATTGCGTATTTCCTAAGAATTAATTTGGAAGCCTCCCAAAAGGGAGGTGAACATAACCTTTTTTGTGATTGATTGTTTTTAATTTATGAGAACCACTAAATCCGACTATGGTTAGCCTTAGAAACAAAAATCACGTGGGAAACAATCTGAACATTTTCTCTCTCTCTAAAGTCGCTTAAACCTCTCTATTGTTTGTGTCTCTCTTTCTGCAAAAAGAATTTCTTCATTTTTTAAATATTAACTTTTATTATCAATTTTTGCATTAATTGTTATTTTTCTTTTTTATTTATAAAATAAAGTTAAAATATCTCTTAAATTATTTAAAAATATCTACATTAAATCAAATCACGTGTTCTAATGTGCCCAACTTTGTAAAAACAAAAGTGACTGACATTGCTCATCCGAGCCCCTTTCTGTCGTACGTTTCGAATTTATTCTTGAAAAAATACTAAAAATTTACCGTTTACTTAAAAAATTATTTCAGGATTAACCGTGAGCTCAAAATATTTTGATAAA
>JABCMJ010043924.1:0-11908 GCA_014822125.1 Arbutus unedo | reverse complement strand
TCCTTATTGTAAATTTGATGGGTGTAACTAGAGGTGATACAAAAAATCGATGGACCGAAAAAATCGACAAAAACCGACCAAAGTATTCGATCCGCGATCGGTCCATAAGCCCATTCAGTTAGTTTCTATTTTTTTTCAAAAAAAATAGATTTTCAGTTCGATTTCAGTTTTCACTAAATATCTTCGAGACGAACAGAATAATATAATATCCGATCGAACCGAACCGGTATAACTCGAATTGAACAGGAACATATAAGAAATCGAATCGATATTGAAGTGATTCCAAAGTTCTAACTCGAAATTTCCCAAAAAAAAGACCGAACCGAGCCAACCAAAACCAATTAGCCCAACCCAAGATTCCTGGAGAAACCGACCGGACCAAAGTACCCGAATTGATTTCGATTTACCTACAGTTTCCGATCAGGATCGTGTATTGTTCTTTTCACCCCGAACCAATCAGTTCGGTCCATCATGGCCAAAAAAATTGACCGAACTGAACCAATTTCACCCCTAGGTGTAATTATGAATACTAGAGTGTAGGCACACACAATGCACGTTGCTTGTGCAAATTAATTTAAAAAATTGGATTCAGTTAAATTAGTAAAGATTTTAATAACGTCTCTGAATAATATGTAAATAATGTCAAATAAACATGAATATTGATATATATTTTACGAATATCAAATACACATTTTACAATATCAATGTATATTTTCAAATATTAATATATATTTAATAAATATTGATATACTTTTTATATATTATCTCTTACCTAGTAATCAGTAGTTAGCATCTCATTTTAAAGCATAGTTTTTTACATGTCTATTTCTTTTAAGTAGTCTTTTGGATTATATGATAATTTAAGTCAAATTAACTTGATTTTTCAAATAAATGATCTAGTCCCAAAAAACTATTGGAAATAGGCAAAAATAAATTTTCTCACTGTAAATTGTAATTATGATTATAAAATACAGATCAATCCACCATAAGAATACAGTGGGGATGCAGTGGATAAAAGCACTAGCCCGGTTCATAGCCCGGGTCAATGACGACCCTACAGTATTTGTGATAACTAGTCGGAGTAAAGTTTCTTAGTGGGACCCACAAAGCGCGTTTTTTCCTTTTGGGTCAAGGTAGTTATGTACGGAAAGCCTTTAGTGGGACCCGCCGCATTCTTCGTGGAAGTCGGTTCTTTCTTGTCTTTATTTATTTTTTTCGTCTTTTTCCTCTTGAGTAATCATTGAAAGCTCGGGGTTTTCGAAGGAGATATTAATATATTTTTTAAATTGTAATAAATAAAAAATATTTCAAGTAATGTGTATTGCAATATATTATTAATAAAAAAATACAATAAAATGCTTTAGTTAGTGCGCAGAGAGAACACTCGGGTTAACGAATGATTTCAAACCCTCCCCCTTCCAACAAAAAGGGCAGCTGTGGTCGAACTCAATTTTATAAATAAATCAAGCCCTTTCACTTCGAGTTTCTTCATTTGTAATTAAAATTTGATAATAGAGCGATATTTTACCTATTATATAAAAGGCCTTCTAGGTGATCCAAATAGCTTAGGTAACCCACTGAGTCATCACTCACCTATTTCTTATCTAAGAATTTTTTCTATCTACTAAATTTAGAAGGCAACTCACTGACTATAAGATACGGCTCTTGTATTACTTGACTGTAAGAAATAGTTTATGTAAAAACAGAAGACATTAAATATTGTTTTATCCGTACCATTTTTATAATCTATTACTAGCAAAAACCCGAGTTATGCATGGGATCGATTGAAATATACTTCATTAATACAAATTTTAAACAATATTTCAATATTTTAGATGGTAAAAATGTGTATACTATTCATACCAACAACCAAATACGATAGGTACTTAAACATAACAAATTTTATCTAAAAATTATGATAATAAATTTTAAATCTCATATTAATTATGACGTCCATACCCATCCTCCTTGTCTTAAAATTCTTACACATATAAGATGAAATTATAAGTAAAATCACCTTTAAAAATATATCAATAAACAATAAAATAGTTTATATGAAAATATATAATAAGTGACTACTACTTGTCTAGTTTCTATTATCTCATAAACTGTATAAATATTCTTCTGATCAGACAACGTTTAATACAACGTAGTTCATATAAAGATTTTGATTGAATAAAAAACAAATTGTGAAGGACATATAATAATTTTTTTTTAAAAATAGAGAGTCAATCGCGATTGTTTCCTCGATTAATTTTATAACGTTTTCAAATTTATATATTTGTCAAAGTCAATTACCATAAGCCATTAATAGGTTTCAAAAATTATAAAATTAAAAAAAATTTATACAAAACTTAATGAACTTTCCTTTTGAATTTCTTTGGTAGTGATGGCCAAATACTTTAGGGTCCGATTTGATGCCGTCTTAGTTTTTTGTATGTTAAATAATTGAATGTGTTAAATAAGATGAGGTGGCCCACATTGATGTAATTTTTAAGGAGGGTGTGTTAAATAATATAGTGATTGGATGAAGAGTGTGTTAAGAGAATGTGTATTAAACTATCAAAAGATATTTTTACCTCTTGCCATGGATCTAATATATTATTTCAAAAATAATATATGTATGTATTTATATGTATATTACAAGTACATAAACTATACATATACACACACTTACATATAGTTATATTTATATATACGTATACATTATAATTAGATTATATATGTAGCTCTTATATCAGTCCCCTTCTAATAAGGGATCTCTTATTTTGCTACGGTGTGAACCTCTTATTTTCTGACCAAATTTTGATGTTCGGAACTATTCAATGTGTTTAAAATATATTTTTAAGGGTACCCGCAAGAAATCGGCTCAAAATATATATTGACCACCCCCCGCGAATACACTTGATAACCACTATATAGGCTAAAACGGGTAGGATCTTAGACCCAAAGGCCAAAACCAATCGTGTCAGACTAGCTGGATTGGGCCAAAAGCGGAGCATGGTTCAGACCGACTGGGCCCAATTGAGGCAGACTGGCAAGGCAGACTGCCTCTGGGCCAAAGTCGGGCTCATCACGTTGTGAAATAACCTAGAAGGTGTTTAGGGGCAGTGCCAAAAGAGACCTAGCCAAAGAGGGAAACCAACCAAGCCAGAAACCTATCCTAATTTCGGGGGCAATCAGGACAGGATTGGAGTAAATCCCAGATGGCCTAGGTGTCTTAGACTAAGTAAAGAGAACCTATAAAAAAAGGGGTTTACCAGCTCGCGTTGCTTTCATAAGGTGAAATCAATCATCTGAAAACACCTATGTGGCGAGAACATAATTGCATCCATCCACATCAGACACAAAACCACACACAACCAAGCAATGGGATTTTCTATTGTTCCAAGGCCGCCTGAAATTGTGACATGTGGAGTTCAATTTTCCCAGTGGGCTAAGAACTAAGTATCCCGTATTTACAGGGGGATAACCATTTTGTTCTCCTCAAGGTGTTTGTTCGCCAATTATTTCAGCATAACAACTACAATAATCATCATTGAAGCCAACAATATTAGCGGAGAGGAGTAAACAGGCGCACTCAAAGGTTGAGGATGGCATCTATGTCTAAGATGTTGCACACATACCTCTCAGCCTGATGTGAGTAATCCAAAATAGTTTTAAACCAATGTGATCCAAAATAGTTTAAAACCAATGTGGTTGCAAGAAGTGAGTCGTTACAAGTCCATAGTACTTAGCCCAGAGGAGATCCTTCAGAACCACACTACCACAAAGTAACTTCACAAGGGATTTTTAAAATATCTTGCAGCAAAGTTTCCTTCTTAAACCAATAATAAAATATAATGGCAGCAAGGGATAAGAATGTGATACACATGTATAGACTGGTTAGAACATAGAATCTACACTGCCCAGGAAGGCTATGAGTTAAGTCAACAAAAATTCCTAAACTATAATCAAAATTCAACAGTTCAGAATCAGACTTGGGACCAGCAGCAAGAGCTTAAACTTCAATGCTCTCTCACGCATCTGTTATAATTTGTGGAACTGTGCGTATCAAATTTCAAAACATTTTCCAGGTACAGAAAACATGGGCACATAACACAATTAAGTCATCCTAAATCTATAAGCCTAGAATAATGAAATTAAAAGAACAATCAGAGCCCTCCGGCTTATGCCAATCCGTTGAACATAAAAGCAGTACTACTCTAAAAGATGGCCAAATATCAAAGGTGCGGTCAGAAATTTCTCTACATGTGCAGACAAACAATTGGTATGTGCAGAAGTAACGTAACAAAGATACAAACAATAATGAAAAGTCCAAATGTTCATTATCAAGATTCAAACTAGTACACAAGATGCTAAATAGGAAATAATAATAATAATAATAACAATATCATTAATACTAATACTAATAGTAACAATAGCAACGAATTCAATAGTACCACAATCAATAAACGAATCATACCACACGTAAGGTTCCAGATATTGAACACTGACACTGAACACTAATCATCATTTTCTCCTATACAGTCAAAATAACAGGATTGGTACGAGTATCTTTCCCATCCACATCTTAAGACTTATAACCATCTTAACAGAAATAAACTATCAAAATCTACCTGCTTTTGGAAAGTAAAGAATTCAGGGCACAAGAAATAAAACTTGACCGAAAGAGATACTTACCGTACAACCTAGACGTGTAGGACAGCCCTCAATGAACATCAATGTTTTATTTGGCTTCTTTCCACCATAACCAGAACCATTGTGCTCCTCTACAAATTTTTCAAAATGAAAGGAATCACAGTGTTTAAGTTTTTGGCCCGCCAAGGTATCAGTGGATAAGATTGGTGAACCAGTGCAACGAGCAACTCTCTCTAGACGGTGCAGTTTCATATCAAAGACGAGAGTCATTCCTTTGGGAAGAATAGACTCTTGGATATCGCGAGAAACAGTTTTCTCCACTAAAACAACATTTGGGTTGCACATGTCAATCATCTCCAATATGGAATTCAGACTATCCTTCTCCTGTCCATAGGGCCTACTATTAGAAAAGATACAAATATTATTTTCCCAAGAGTACTAAACCGTTTAACACATTTTACCTGATTCATTGATTCAAATGATGACAGCCCACTTGAAGAGAGCCCAAGAGCACCTCGCATCAACAACAATCTGGGGTTCTTGTACTTACTTGGCATATGCTTGTGAGCAGCATGCTTTTTGAAGACCAAACCCCGGATCACTTGACTGCAAAATCAAATATGATTGTTAAGTTACCAATTATCTCAAAAGCTTAGACTGTTAAGAAATGGGCCCAACAATGTACATCAAGCTATTCAACACCGTCCCTAAAGCATGCCTTGCATGTGGAGATGCAATTATCCATAAATAGAGCGGAACAATATACAAAGGGGAGAAACTGAATGCAAACAAAGAATAAATGCAAATGAAGAGACTTGAACTCAAGGCCATTCCCAACCTAAGTTCTGATACCATTTTAAGTTACCAGATATCCAAAAAACTTAAGCTGCTAGAAAATGCACCCGAGAATGTATATTAACAAATTTTACCCAAATTATTGCAATCAGAAAAATAGCTAATTGACAATCTAATGGTTGACTTTTATAACACAGCAAAATGCCATTCAGCACATTTCACACTTTAAGCTCTGATTTTTTCAACATGAAACATATCCCAAACAAGGTCTTACACATTCTCCTCGTTTGTTGAACAAAACGAAAGAACATTATTTCAAAAAAAGAAATCTCACCCAAAGGGAAAAATTTAGTAAAAAATAATTTACCTGAAGAAATACAGCAAGTCATTGTACAATTTCCAAGTACTAGTTACTTCTCCCAATTTGTCAAATAATTCTCAATTTTCTTCTATTATTATAAGATCCTATTTTCTATAGCTCGATCTCTATATTCTGATAAGCTTAGAGATTTTTGTCCTTACACGGTTGATTTGAGTTCATGTAAATATCAACTGCATCAATTGATCACAAATCCAATTCATTGTGTTGTTTTATCTGTGTAATCTTTGATCTTGTCCTTACAATAAGACTAGGGTTCATGAAATCATAGTCCTATTTAGAGCTACCACATAAGTTTTCATCCTACTTGATATGGTGTGTTAAGATTTCATCCTATAATTACGTAGTTCAGTTGTTTTGCCCCTATACGTGCACACATATAGAGAGAGAGAGATACGTAGAACAAACCATGAATCGTAAGATTTGATTAAATAACAACATAATTCTCATAATGAAGGCAATGTTGATAGGGATCAACCAAATAAGCATGAAAACCTTTATAAGAATTCAGGACGTGAAATACTCCAGAATGTAACAGTCAAATCAGAGCATATTTTGATCAACCAAATAACACTTTCATACATTTTCCAATCAAAAGTGCATGTCATCACCTCTCAATGGCAACCGATGAAACTCACCATTGATCAACCAAATTTAATTTTTCCACTGAAGGATCCATTGAACCTAAATCCACCGTAATGTTCTCTAAATAAATCCGTCCGACCCACATCAGTAATCTCTTGCAACAACGACTGTGCGGGGCTCACAAACCTCTCGTTAGCTCCATCCCTTCTTAGGTTTCAAAAACCTCGACACCTTTCAACATCAAGCTTTGACTCATTTAACACGGTTCACATACACATTATCATGATTTATCAAATTACTATAGTTCATTCACTCGTTTGTACTGCATTTAGGATAGATTCGTGACTTATGGATGTGCTTTTATCATATTTACTGAACGCTTATTGTATAAATGAATATTCAACATAAATTTATCATGCTTTACAACAGTTATGACAAATTTGTCACAGTTGGGTTGTTATGGTTTATCAAAAAATATAATAAATTTGTTTGATTTGGTATTAGATAAAAACCGTCGCCATTAGTCCTTATCTTTTTGTAGCAAAATGTCAAATAAGTTATGATAGTCACAACTTAAACTTATGGTATTAAGAGATAGTTTATGAAAAATATATCACAAATCATTTATGTGGATTTGAATAACACCATACATCGATAAATACCATAAAGTTATAAATTATCATAAAGTTATTATTCATGTTTCTGAACATGTTTTACTTATTATGATAAATTTGCTTATCATTTTAGATTCAGCAAATAAGGTTAATTTGATATAACTTTTGTTGCAAAACTATTCTTCTGGTATGTTTATTTGAGAGAAAGATTTGGAGAGAAGATTAGGAGAAAAAGATTTATAACATTAAGAGAGGGAAAGATTTGAAAGATTAGGAGGCAGAGAGATTTGAAAAATTAAGAGATAGAAAAGGTAATAATGGATTTTTTAAAAATACAGGACAAAAAGATAAGCTCCTAAAATAACTAGGATTACTTCTTAAGTTTCTCTAAAGAATAGTACTAAGACTTAAAAGCCTCATAAGACTACAAACAGAGTAAGGGATTTCTTATTTGAACCAATCAGATAAGTAGACTAAGAGTTAAAAGCCTCATAAGACTACAAACACAGTAAGGGATTTCTTATTTGAACCAATCAGATATGTCTTTCCTCTTTTTCCACAAACCCAAACTCAATACGGTTGACAAACTAACTTTCGGTACTAAAAACCATCTTTCAAGTGTTAAATGCCAAAATTGTCTGTGTGGAAAATCAGTTTACATGAAGAAAATTTTATGGTGTAAAAAATATTTTACGTCAAAACAATTGAATCCTTCATAACACATAAGAATTGTCTCCTAGAGTCTGTGCAGATACGTAACCGATTTTGTACATGAAATCTGTTCCATGCATTGATGAACTTGAAACTGCATACTTAATAGTTTGAAGGTTCTCTAGAAAGCTGAAGGAAATTGAACAAGAAAAAAGTTGAAAATAAATCCGTGGCATATTGAAAAGCCTCAAAGTACCAATTTCCCAGGTTGAACAAAAATTTATTGGGGGAAAATACGCATTTCTTAAGTGAATTAACAAAACAAGCCTCTCTAGATGATTTACAGGGAATGCCCTTATCCACGTCTCAAGACCCATTCTGTGTGCAGAAGATATTTACATCTCTCGTCCAAGTAAAAAAAATCTTCATTCCAATAGAATGAGACGCAAGGACTGGAGGATTTCCCTTAAGACAAGTAGAGGGGCTTGTGACCCCTCTGATTCTTTTGATACTTACATAATACCCATATATACTAATAGCACTCTAACTCACCCCCTTAAAAAGTTATCCTAGTATCCATCCTACAATATTTAGTCCTCTCACTGGTTATATTTTTTCAACAGGGGCCATATCAAAATCCTAAAAAGTAGCGAACACAGCAGATCCTATTTGCTATTTCTGATTGTGTTTGATAGTAGGAAAAGATTTTCACGTCAAGATTAATAGGTTCACCTTCACCTCCTATGCTAAATTTCTGGATCGACATAAGCACAAAAAAAAAAATGGTAAAGCGTACCACCTTTGGTTACGAAAACCAGTTGCAACACATTTGATCTTCACATAGCCATCAGGGTCCATAGCCTTGCCCTCCATAGAATCAGGCTTTACAAATGAAGCAGCTTCCCATGACAAAGAAGTAACTATATCCACCCAGCTGTCACTATCTTCCCCAGAAGAGGAAACCCCAACCGACTTAAGAAGTTGACCCACAAGGGCTTTAAACTTCCCATTCATCACCTCATCCATCGCCGTTTTCTTTTCCTCTTTGAACCTATAGCTCCCACTGCCTTCCTTTCCAGAGCTACTTAAACAACTAGGCTTCCCCCACTTTGAGCCATCACCACACTCTTCATCTTCATCGTCGAAATTGACCAAACTACCCTCCCAGTCATCCTCTCGGTCTTCTGCTTCTGGCGGCGCCCATATGTGAGCACCCATTTCATCTTTAAAAGAAATAGGTGTCCCAGTTTCCCCATTAAGATCAGAGCTAGCACTTTCGACAACATTATGCTTTGCTTCTTGATTGTCACCATTTTTGACATGTTCTTCATATCCAGAAACGGTGCAACTGTCATTAAGAATACCATTTTCCATTAAGTTGACTTTTTCCGGCGTGTTGGATTGGCGAATTCCAGTTTCATGAATTGGAGATCTCATGTTTTGTAGATGCCCATTTGGCCTACAATTGAGATCTTCTCTACTACTGTCCCAGCTACCTTCATCCTGATAACCCCTATCAAGTATCAAATGTGGTGTAAAAGAAAACTCGGAAAAAAAAAAAAGAACTGATGTATTTTTACTTTTCTTGGTAAGTTGTAACAAAATGACAAAAAAAATTCTGAACTATTCGTAATTTCTTCCAGAGGGCATGGATTGGGATGCATACCTGCCACTTGAGTATGCCTCAACTGAAATATCACCTGAAAAACAAGAAGACAAGAGTAGGCAGCATAGGACAATTTATCCAAATGGATGGAATGTTGAAAACATATCAAAACAATAACGGAAGAGTGGAAACTATACTGCAGCTTGAGACAGTGCTATCACTGCTGGTCAGTGCAGATGTTGGACTGATAAGGTGCTTTGGACAAGGACTGAAACCATTCTGGTTCAGCAATTCTTTCCCTTGCTTTTCCATACAAAATCTACATGACAACTTGGGATCTCTTCCGTCTAATTCAACAGAGGCTAAATTTTGCTGCTGCTCCTTGTGTCCATTTGACACTGTCAAGGGTGCTCCACAAACCCGACACATACTAAACATCTGATACCACAAAACCTAGCCAACATCTGCATTCAATCTGACCTTGATCAGCTAACTGGTTCAAGATTAAAAGGATTAGTTGCATTGATGATAATAACGGAAAACAAAACAAGAATATGTAAGGAAAACTTTCCTCTCTCTCTCTCTCTCTCTCTCTCTCTCTCTCTCTCACATTTATTTTCCAATTTTGGGCTAATATGTAGAAAGGAATTATGTTTGCCCAAAAATGAAAAATTAAACTTCCAAAATTGAAATGAAAAAGTAAAAGAAAAACATCAGTTGTGTAGCAATTGAGGATTCAAAGACTGCAGAAGCCACAACTAAAATCCTTGACTTTGCCATGCATCACGTAATGATTAAGAAACTAGTGACTGTTTTCCTACAACCAATATGACACCCTTAAACTCTAATTTTATAAAAGTGAAAAAAAATTATAACTGAAGCTGTAGATTTCCCATCAAACAAGACATGCCAAAATAAAGGAACACAGTAGCGCAGATTTGGTTCCAGATGCATAAAATCTGGAAGATGTCAGGACTACAATTCCAATTCCCAAATCAAAACCATCCATACACCCAAATTAGTCAAGCAGACATGAGGATAAGAAACAGATACGAAATTATAAGTTTAATCCGTAAATTTCTATGAACATAACAATCACCAGTTCGTAAACTTAGAAATACAAATAAAATTTGATAAGAAAGCCACAAAATCATACTTCTAATTTTGAAAGGGAAAGGAATAACAAAAAACCGAATTAAGAAACTGACACTCTAACCCTTCAATTTCGAGAATAACAGTAACAAAACCAAGAATAAGAACAAACAGAACAAAACAGTTGAGGGTATTAAACCAAATCTGACGAATCTTATCTTACAGTCCAAGTAGAGAGAGAACAGTCAAAACAAGAATCACTCCACAATTCAAGATCCAAAAGCAAAAGAAACGACCAAACAAAAGGAAAAACGCAACCAAAACATACCAGGAATTCATAGGCACTTGATTTGCTGACTTTTGAGTCAACAGTTTAAAGAATTCTCATTTTCAGAATAGGAAAGAAAAATTACACCCATGACCAAAGAACATTGAAACGACAGTATCTCACACGCAACTTACCATTTGGGGCTCGAGAGCAATAAATCAAGAGGAAATCAAAACAATAAACGGACAGAGTATAATGAACTTACCATTCAAGCAAAACCCAATTAACACGCATGTGATGACTTCCGAGACACCGCTTGAGTACACCCAATCAGCTCAAGTTCCTGTTTTTCCCACTAGAAAGAAAAGAATGAAAATCCTACGAATTCAAAGACCGGAGAGAGAGAGAGAGAGAGAGAGAGAGAGGAATTTGAGAAGAATGAAAGAAGGGGAAGAAAAGACAAAAAGTAGAGAAAAGCATTTTCCCTCATGTGGGTCCCCCGAATGAGTATATACACAGAGGGAAAATATACATTTGTCGGAAAATACTGTTAAGTAAGTATATGGAGAATTTTCGTATCAATGGTCAAATATTTGAAGATTTTTTTATTTTTCAATTATGTAAGTATATTTGTAGAATTTTCGTGTCAATGGTCAAATATTTGAAGATTTTTATTTTTCAGTTATGTAAGTATATTTGAAAATACAGTTATGTACTTAAAAATGGTATATGTCCGGGTGCGCATGCATGTATACATACAATAATTAGTTTATTTGACATAATATTATTATTAGATATTAAATTTTAAATTATGTTGTTCTTTGTGAAAAATTTAGTTAAAGTCAATGTTGAATGCATTATATACAAGATTTGATTTTGACCTGGGAAAAAATTGGTGAAAATATTTTTGAATCGTAACTCATCAATACATTTTATTGGAGGTATATTTATTTTTTTAATTTTATTTTTTAAATCCTTATTTATTCATTTTCAAATAAAGATTTAATCCGATAATTACTACAAGTCAAATAAATCAAATAAAGTGACGATTTTGACTAATTTGGGCTGATTTTGTGAGAAATTCTAGCTTCAAAGCTGATAGTTCTTGTTTTTTTTTTTTTTTTTTTACATTTGCTTTTGTTAAAACACACTTTTTTAATATTTATTATTACAAGTTACAATAAAGTTCCTTCAATGTGGAGCAGGAAGATTGTATACGAAAATCAAGGAACGTCAATAATAGGATCTTCACCAATTTATTTAATAATAGTGTTTTA
>JABCMJ010043916.1:0-13628 GCA_014822125.1 Arbutus unedo | reverse complement strand
ATATATATATGTCTCTATGTTTTTTCAAACTGACCATCCAGTAGTGAAGTATCATATCAGAGGGACCCTCTTGCCCACAAATATTGCTTTTATTTTGCAACTTCTTCTCTCTTTGTGGCCAGAGGTACTAGCTAGCCAGGGGCTTTGATATAATAATAATGGGAACCCATGTGTGTTGCTTTGATAAGGCTCAGCACTCGGCAGTGTTTGGTTGAAGATTTAATGGGGAAATTATTTTGGAACACGGAAATCAATGCAAAATGTTTATTAAATCAGAACTTGGTTCAGAAATGTGGAAGTAGTACTACATTCATTGCCACCCATCTAGGAATAGTCCAAGTCAAACTTATCATGAGTAAAAAAACCAGAGGAAAGAAATTGATTTTACTTTAGCAGGCATCTGTGCTTTCACACCAATCATTTGGATCTTATTTTAGATTCAAAACTAGGTGTTTAAGAGGTGAAGTGATATGGTTAACATGATTGTATTCCAAACCTTTTAATCCAAACGAAGCGTAACACGAAACAAACATGTTAATCTCAATATTCAATCGACTTAATTTTTATTAAACTATACCTAAGAAACAAAATGAAGCTTTTAAATCATATTTCTCAGGTCAAAAGGCAACATCTCCTCTCGTGACTTGGCCACAGCATATAGCAGGTTCACCTAAATGATCATTTTCCTCTCTTCTTCCCTGGTTGTACGTGTTTTTGGTATAAGATGTTGTACACCCTGAGAATGTTAGGTTTTAATTAATTGACTACAAGGCCCGTGACTACCATCTCCTTCTCTATTAACATGAAAATTTGACTTACCTAGTGAAAAACAAAGTGATTTATTATATCCAATTATCTCCTTAACTCCTCGTCGGAACACTAGCCACAATAATTTCTCATACGTGGCCATAGAAAAGACAGATTATTCAAATACTACTTCACGGGCCTTTCTTACCATATTTTGATATTGAGTCCGCACAAAGCCTGAGGATCTCGGGCTTTTACATTTCTTACAAGCCTTTACTGCTTTATCACAACGTCACCGAGCCATGTTCAATTGCCTCTTTTGTTTTTGTTATTTAAAGTCTTCTTATTTTTTTTTAAATTATTCATGTGAAGATTACCATGTTTCTATTTCATAGTTCACTTTTTCATTAATTCACATGAAATCAAAAAATAATGTGAATGGTAAAAGGAGAATGCGAAAGTAATTTCTAGAACTTAAGACTTTTATTGGAGTTTAAAATTTAAAAAAGAAGAAGATGAAAGAAAACAAAAAAATCGATTGATTGAAACAGAGTGTCACAATCAAATATAATGGGGGGTTTCCAAGTTATTGGAATCAATTTGCACACCATTATTTATGGGTTTAAAATTTGAAAACATGGAGCGTGCTGCACAACATTTTTATTGTGCACAATATACAGTAGGACCTATTAAAATTCTGATTGATTTTGGCGATCAAAATCAAAGAGGACAGCCAAAAAAAAAAAAAAATCCCCGTAGATCCATTTTCCACGTGATTTTGGCAAACAAGAGAGATTGTTTACTGGCTCCAACACAGCTATATAGACAGAGGCCGGCACATCGGCTCTTGTTAAAAAGGTGATCAATTAGGGCTCTTTTTTAAATAAGCTAATAAGAAAATAGTTTGGAAAAGTCGATAAATTGGAAAATAAGTTAGGCTATCGTCACTTTATAGTATTAAGCGTAATTAAATAATCCTATTTTATTTTGTATTGTGATTAACAAATAACAAATAAATTAGGTTACCAAGGAGAGCATTTAGAGGGTGTTTAGGATACTCGTGGGGAGAAATACTAATTAATTTGTAGCTTTAGATTCTGCTTTCAATTTTATTAGAAGTAGATAAATTTGCTTACCGGAGTATGAAATTATGATAAATCTGTTAAAATAAATTAATAGTGTTCAATTCAAAAATTGGTCAATCTGGATTCGTCTATGGGTGAGATTTTAATTGGAAAAAACTCAAAATCAATGTTTTGGCTTATTTCATTAATTTGGTCAAACTGAGAGTTTGTCCTTTTGATTCTAATTTCTTTCTTGTACTAATTAGCTAGCAGTATTCAATTGGCCAAGTATAAGCTCTATAAAAGTCCCAATAGAGGAGGAATCATTTGGGATGATGTAGAATAATAACAAGGGGCTGTTTGGATGACTGAGAAAATGGTCCCCTAACAACTATGCCAACCCTAGCTGGTTCTGTAACAACATTGGGCAAGATTATTTAGCATATATCCAAACAGGCCGTAAAGGTGAAAGTATATGCCGTATCCTTTCTTCAACCAAAATGTTTTGAATCCAAACAAATCAAATTTAGGGTGTGTTCGGTTGAGTGTTTTTATGAATCCACTTCTCTGTGGTCCAAATTTGGACACCCTAACCGGTTAGGCTAAAGTTACGGAATTTTCTCATTCAACAGTGTGACTGGTCAGATACATACCCTGACTAGTCAGACTCGATTTTTTTGTGTGGAAAAAATGACAATTTTTGAACTTGTTATTGAACCAATCATATTTTCACGAACAACATCACATATTTTCGAAAAACACCAACATATGGCACTAAACATATTAAATAACTTTAAAAACCTAACTTAACAAGAATTCCACCTCAATTACAATAAAGCCACAAAACCCTAGCAACACAGCAATCCTTAAAAGGTCACATCTCAATCGCCCATCTTGACAATTAATGATATAGATTTTATTAAATATTTTTCTCGATAATAATAGACTATTATTAGAAAAAGTCTTTCTACAAATTTGAATCATCAAAAATACTTTTAAAAGGTCGAAAATCGCACAGACTACTTTCTGCTGTCTAAATCTAGGGCGGAGAGGAGTCAAGTCAATTTTTTTACTTGTTTACTGTCATGTTACCCAAGGCACAATTATCTTCATTTCTCCATAGGAATGAAAGAGTCAATGTCAGAAACAAGACTCCAAACACGACCCTAAAAAAAACAAAATTAATTGGATTCGCAAAACTAGGCTGGATGAAAGGGATGGTAGTTGTGGAATGAGGCATAGATGCTTGTGCTGAAAATGATTTCCCTAAATAATAGTTTGGGAGTATCATTTTTTTCCGGTCTCCCAAACAGTTCCTATGGCGTGGGACTCTCAATTGGACAATTTGCTGCCTTGAGCATGTGATCACAGGCAGATTCCAGCTTATCTGCAAGATAAACCAGTTTAATCTGGATGAATAAAAATTAATTTCATGTAAGATCTACACATGCTTATATATGATCCAATCTCTTCCTATTCTAAGGGTGGATAGGGCTATACAGTCATTAATTGTATTATACCCCTCTTGGAGGGTGTTTGGGAGAGATTTTTTTAGGTGTTTTTGAATTTTGAGATTTTGATTCTGAAATATTTGATTCTGAAAACTCATAATCAGAATCTGTCAAGTGTTTGGTAAAATTGTGTAAAATAGATTATAAACCTGTGAAGTGTTTGATAGTATAATTAAATTATTAGATTGTGAATGAGTAATTGTCGGTAGAATAGTAACAAAATTTCAGAATCCAAAATTAGAATCTCAAAAGTAGTTCCAGACCTACTTTTGAGATGGCAGCTCTAAATACCTGTTTTGAGAATCCCATAATCAGAATCTCATAATTAGAATTCCAAAATCAATATTCCAAACACTTAAAAACCCATAATCCAAATCCCATAATCCAAAAACAATTCAAAAAATCTCTCTCCAAACACCCACTTAATGTAATTTAATTAGGTGGAAAACCAAGTAAAAGTTGATAATATTTAATGTTAGCTTCCTTTTGATAATCCTGTATTAGAATAAATTTACGTGCATGTTGATTTATTAATTCCGAGTTTTAAAGTTAATGATTGAATTAACCTCCAATGACTGCCAAAACCTTTACCATAAACTTAGTGGGTGTTTGGAAGTGATTCTTGAGGTGTTTTTGAAATTATGAGATTCTCATTATGAGATTTTGAGGTGTTCGAGATGTTGATTTTAGAATTCTGATTCTATGATTCTCAAAAAACACTTCTAGAGTCATAATCTCAAAAGTAGGTCATGAGTTACTTTTGAAATTCTGATTTTGGATTCTGAAATTTTGTTTCCATTCTATCCTTAAACTTTTTAATAATTTACAACACGTGGTGGTAACATATTTTGTATGTCGCAATAATAGCATTGTAGTAGAAGACGATAAATATATTTTACTAACTTTTATAATTATTGTATTTTAAAATTAATTCAATTCAAAAAAAGTTTATTTGACTATATTTCAGAATACATAAGAAAAAATTATCAAATATATAAATAAGGAGCAACAATATAAGAGTATTATAGTTAAATTTTTACCCACAATTTAATAATCTAATTATACCATCAAACATTTTGTAGATTCATAATTTATTTTATATAGTTCTACCAAAATACTTCATAGATTCTGATCATGAGTTTTTCAAAATCTAAAATTTCAGAATCCAAAAGCACCGTAAAAAATTCCTCCCAAACACCCCTGGAAGATTTAATTTGTTTATAAGAGAAAAGAATCCCTCAAATGAAAATAAGTGAAGCTAAAATGGATTCCTTTCCTTTTGCTCGTCTCATTAAGGAAAATTGAGAACAACATATCTTTTTTCTTGGTTTGGTTGCCCCCAAAAAAGCTAAACAGGTATAAGTAATTCGGTTAAATTAATTCGTGAAACATTGTTGATGCGATATGGTGATGCATTTTACTTGTAATTCTCATGAAATACAATAAGGAATTCTTCCAATCTCTTCCGTCGATTGACAAAAGTATGCGGATAATATAAAATCGTTTAATTGACTTTTGATTCTAAATTACAACACGATTGTTATTTATTAAATCATTTCGTAAGCTAATTTAACTCAAAATAGTAAGCATCGTTACTAGTCATTACCATGTTATTAATACTATAATGAATTGTTTGCCCACTTATTCATACTCGTGTACAGAGATTATACAATAATACCGTCATTAATTCAGATGTCCAAAATTATTATTTTTAATTCAACGGTCAAAAATAAGTTTTTATTGTTGATTTCATTTTTTATCCATTAAAAATCATACGTACAAAAACCAATTTCGTACAAGTAATTCCCTCTATTATTTTGGAAATCCACGTGTCCTTTTTTTTTTTTTCTTATTTTCATCATTAATCTCATCTTTTTCAATCATTTTAAAAAATATTGAAAAAGATTCACGTGTACAATCACCATTTTTGCTCATAATGCCCGGTGCTGTGGTCCTGCAAATTTTGTCGCAAGATCTAAAAAGATTCATCATAACAGATAATTAAACAGAAAAAAAAAAAAATACCAAACGAAAATAAAAGCAAAGAACCAAAGGGATATACTGAATTGGTGCATTATTAACATTTCTAATGACTATTTCATTTCTATTTATCTCATATCTTTTTCTTTTTCTTTTTCTTTTGACAGCAATCATTTAATAAGAACCAAAGGGGTAGAGTCATCCTCAAAATAAAAAAGAATTTTTTTAATATAGATTGAAGTGCAAAAAAAAAAAAAAAAAAACCAATGCCATTACGCGATGGCCATATACATTACCCCCCAAAAGGAAGATACAAGAAAATGAAAAATTTAAGGCTGAAAAAATAACAACCAAAAATAAAAGGGATAGAAGAGAAGAGAATATAAGCCGAATTATGTTCAATGAAATTTTCGACATTTTCATATTCTTTTCTTTTTATCAACTCAGATTCACCATGTTGTGTGGTCCCACCTTTAGTATTGGGCCGATATCATTGGGCCGGGGGCCCATATCAAGAAAGGAAGATCTCAACGCTGGACTCTCTAAACCCAAGACAGAGAGGACAAGATTGGGCCACACCACCACACTCTGTGCAAAGACAGAGGTGCCGACACGGCAACACAACCACCGACGCAACCCGCTTCCCACACGCCTTGCAACTCGCTCCACTCCTCCCCGTAACTCGTTCCGGGTCAACGTATACGGACTCGGCATCCTCCGCCTCTCTTCCGCCACCGCTGCATCCTGCCTCCTCGCCGCATTCCTGCCTCCGTGTTGCGCCACCTGTAATGGCATGCTGCAGCTGCTCCTGTAGCATCGCCGCCGTGGCCTCCTGCGCCCTCGCACGTGCTTGCCACACCTGCGCCTCCGCGTTCAATTGGGCCGCCCGGGCCTCTAGTTCTGCGTTACGTCTCACTGCCTTCTCGAATTCCGTCTCCTTCTCCCTCAGCCTCCGTGCCGCCGATTCCTCCGCCGATCGTAGAAGCGCACGATAGTGCCTTTGCCTCTTCTCTGCTAATGTGCGCCGCAGCTGTTCCCCCTGCCCACATACAATACAGAACTAGCTCAGCGATTGAATTTTCCCCCCCAAAAGACGCACATGGAACACAGCGCAGCAAGCCAATACAACTTAACGTCTGAAAACCAGACAGGGGGAAGAGGTTTTGATTTTTACCTAAAATTGATTACTACAATAGATTTTAATCTAGATGTGAAAAATCGAGAGAATCCGTTTGTGGAAAAGAGGAATTATTACCTGGGCTTGAAGGAATTGTTCCAGTTCTTCTCTCTGTTGCCTGATTTGGGTGGCCAAATCTTCGGATAAAAGCGAGAGAAGAACAGAAGACTGAGGAGAGAGAGTTTGTTGTTGTTGAAGATGGTGATGTTTTCTCTGTTGTGGCGTTGGCGGTTGCGATTGTTGCTGCTGCTGCTGCTGCTGTTCTCCGAAAGCTAAACGGAGACCGGTGGACACCGCATTAGGTTGCTTGTTGTGAAGCTGTGTTAGGTCTATGGGCTGAGGGGGCTGAGGTTGGATAGAGAAGGGATTAATTGGAGATTCTCTTCCTCTCTTTCGTGGATTAGTCCCCACTGTGAAAATAAACAAGACGTTAGATATACATATAATCATGTACATACGAATATCAGATGGGATAATCAACAGTTTTGAAAACTAAAGATAAGAGAAGATGATAATGAAAAACAGAGGAAATTAAGAGGCTCACCTCCATTGCTGAATATCATCTGGGATTGATCAAGAAATGAGTAGTCGTTCCCCAGTAAGTTATTTCCCTCCTGTATGTTTCTGCACAATTGATCGGAACAGAATTATATACAGACGCATGCACACACACGTGTGTATATATATGTGTGTGTGTGTGTGTACATAGATAGCAAGAGAGTTCATTCAGGGTAGAAGATGAAGAGTTGAATGCAAACCTGTTTAGGAGGAGAACGTTTGATGGGTATTGAGCTTGAACGGCCATTTGTATAGTTATCTATATGTTATGATAGATTTAGATTGGAAGGAGAGAGCAATATGGAGGGGAGAGAGAAACAGAGAGATGGATGGGTATGTATATGGCAGTTGAGGATGAGAGAGAGAGCGCAATGCGGTGGGTCGCGTATTGAGGGCTAATTAACGCAAAACACAAAAACAGCATGAAAGAGGAGAAAGAAGATGCCCCTAACCAAAGGCGGACTCTTCAATAACAGCCAAAAAACACAAGAAAATGAAAAAAAAAAAAGGTGGGGAATGGGACCGGTAGAGAGAGAGAGTGAGAACAATGGTTTTAGAGGGAGAAGCAGTGTGCAGAGAATCGAAAGGAGAGTTAAATGAATTGTGTCTGATATGAGACTATTACCACCGCCCTTAGATCATCTCCTTTTTCTCACTTTGTTTTTCACCTACTTTTCTTTTGTTTACCTGCCTTTGGGTATTCTATATGCTTGAGAGAGAGAGAGTGGAATCAGTCTATGAGAGAAGGAAACGCCTCATGTTGTGTTCCTTTTTTTTATCCTTTACTTACTCATCTTCTTCGCGTGGGATTTTCTTTGAGGTGTAGTCTCCGCTTTCGTTATCCCCACCACCGCCAAGTATAAAACCTTCTTTTTTTCACCTCAATACTTTTTTCCCCCCTAAAATCGTCTAAATATAATCTATATATTTTGAACTTTTTTAAATATTATTTTATATTTTATATATTTTTTAAATTTTTCGTTGAGACGAATTAATAATTTAAAAAACATAGACGTAAAATAAAAAAAGTCTAATTTTTTTTCAAATAATAACACAAAGATAATTAAAAAGAAAAATTAGCTCAAATAAAATACAAGGAGGATAAGAGAGTGAGGATATAACAAGTTCATCAATTAGGGTAAAATTACAATTGTCATAATCATTTTTTAGTCGGCTATAATCTCATTTTGTCAAAAAAAAAAAAAAAAATTGTTAGGATTGCATCACCACTGCTATGCCAAATTTATATAACCACATTTTTTTTTCTTTGTAATCCTATTTCTCACATCCTAAAAGTGATGTCATAAGTTAAACAATTGTCAAATTTAACACTGTGAATAATAAGTAGTGTTACAGTTCCAGAATTCGAACCAAGAAACTCTTATTAAATTCAAAATCAACGATTATGATTCCCTTACATTTATGATTTTTTATTTTAAAGTCGAAAAGGGTTTTTTTATTTTAATTCTAAGACCATAAAATTCTAAAAATAATAATATTACCAAAAGTTAACAATGGAATTAGTAAAAGAGTGAAGAGACTTTTGCCATGCTTGATGTTTAATTTTTAATTTTGGCATGGCATATGAGGTAAGAGTAGACTTGCTCTTAGCAATATGGGGTGCCCAGATCAAAACGGTTAGTATTTTTAAAACCCTTTGTGGATTTTTTAAATCCCAGTTTTCTCTTTCACGTGTATTTTTCCATTGTTTTGTTCATTTTAATTTCTTATTTATGCAATTGTTAGCATCTAATCTTAACTTTCCCGCACTGAGTGCATTACTTCCCCCGGCCTAATCTTTTCTATCCTTTTTTGGGAAAATATTTCCTTTATCCGACGTATATTGGTAGGTATGAAATCAACAGCAAATTATACACGTTTTGCTTGATATTGAAATTTTCTCGAATTTAAATAGGTAGAGGAGATAGTCGGCCGAATAAGTTCAACCATTGTAAAAACCCGCTATTTTAAAATCAATAATAAATTATTTTTTTCACACTTTTTTGTTTAATTTATTAATTTCGTACATTCTTATATATTAATTATTGTTATTATTATGCACGTACATAATATGTGTACGTGTACTTGCCATTATATATACAATAAATAAATAAATACATACATACATGCATGCATGTATGTGTATACGTATGTATGTATATATTCTTCCTCCATTTTCCCTCACGCACCCCCTGATTTTTCCCCATTTTTCCCCTGTTAACTCCCATCTGCCTTCCTCTTCTCCCATTACCTGGCAATTTCACCCGACCCTGAGGCTCCCATGACAATTTCTCTTGATCCGGCTACCTTCGTCCCGTTCTTCGGTCTGAACAGATCTGAGGTTGTTTTGTTTTCTAAAGATTGAGTAGAATTCAGGGATAAGTTTCAAAAAAAATTCAAGGAACGAGTAGGATTTGGGGATGAGTATCTCTGTCCTTGATTCTCGCCCCGACCCATATTTTTCAAAGATTTTGAACAAGAAGTATGATCATAAGATTACGTATTTCAAACGGTATCGCCAGAGTTTAAGATAAATCAGAGTTTAAGTGCGGAAATGGAAATAAAATAAATGCCCCTTAGGGTTTCTATTTTATTCACAATAAATGGACATAGCTACTAAAGATAAGGTAGCCAAACACCACCGTTATCTTCCTCGGCAACTCCTGACTCTTCATGCACGGTAAGGTACCTTGGCTACTTCACAACATCTGGTATGAAACACTAGGGGCAGAGAAATTGCACCGAATGAATTGTGACATTCAGTAGGAAAAAGTCACCGAAAACTCAACCCACAGATACAGATATACAGTAAGTCACATAATTCATGAAAAATGTTAAAATGCGTAAATTAAATCATGTAAGTTCATTATGCTCTCGTTCTTTTAAGTTTCTAAGGATACTTTTTTCCCTTGGTATTCCTTCTTACCCCACTATCTAACGTGGAGTACTTGGTTGATATTGACAAATCCTTATCGAGGCAAGGCAGAGACCTTCTACCGTTTATTCGAGTCAATACCTACTTTACACTAACTAAATCCGATCGAAAACGTGGTTTCGCCGAGTCAGGTACCAACGATCCTTAGCTGTTTCCCCTTTACCAGCTCAAGGTCGCCCAAGACAAGGTCGTTACTCCCTCGAGGTCCAGAGTTGTCAACATAGACGCACCCCGTAGTCACCTCCAACTGAATACACCAATCTCCTAATTAGGGTCCTTAACAAACGGGAAGACTCCCGGTGGGATTTAAACTCACATGGAATACAATTTTGGGACGATGCCTAGAGCACATCACTAGGCACGATGGCCAACAAACTTGGCACGACAACTACCAATTTCATTTATTCCATTTAACGAACCTATTTGTTCTCTACATGTTCTACTATTTATAATGATCACCTAACACTCTCCATTGTCGTGTTACCGTGGCATTCGAATCAGTATCTCTAACGTGGATACTAGGTTTTCATATAATCACCCAAGTCACATATATAAATCACTATATAAGGTTTTTAAGCACGATTGTTCCTCTTTGTTCAACAACTTGACACGATAGCCACATTAATCAATCTATCGGCACAACGACCATAACATCAACACTTATCAACTTTGGTTAGCACGGCGACTATTCTGACTCTAATTCTTTCAGTTTCACATAATCTAGTCTACTATAACCAAAATCACACCACAAACCATATACATATATACACACACACACACACATATAACCTACTCATGAGTATCCAATTAAACAACATAGGTTCACAGTCAAAGTTGGTCAAACCCTCACATGGAGTCCCACGGGGACCCGTGAGCATACAAAACATGTTCTTGGATGCCTGTGCAGAGTGTTCATACAAGACAGTGAGGATCGAGTCTGGCTTTACTGCCCAGAATGTCCAGACAGAAATTGTAACTTTCTGAATTTTCATAGGTCGCTCGAGCGGTCTAAAGTTTACTCGAGCGATTTGCCTAAAGTTGGGTTCTGATTTCTATTCTTCAAAAATATCAGAATCTATCAAAAAATTGATAGGTCGATTGAGCGGCCTATAGCTCGCTTGAGCGAGCTGTCTTTTCCAGCAGTTCTGATTTTAGGGTTTGAAACAAATTGTGCATGAACCGATTATCAAATTGTGATTTCATGAAATAAAACTAAAATAGAAACTACTTACAGTGACCCCATACATTATAGATCAAAAATCCTATATCTATTTCATGATTTGGATAGCAAATAGAACAAATTTCAAGTTTTGCAATGAAGAACAACCAAAACCCTAACATGTTTTCAACTCAAAATTGACAAATAAAACCTAATGTAATATGTATTTCTAGGGTTGGTAGTCAAATCCCCTACCTCAACTCCTGTAGACTAAGCACGAATAGCCTCGAATCAGATGGTTCTTGCACAAACAGAGCCTTCCTACGTCGACTCCAAGCCAAACACAAACCCTCTCCCACTCTCTTTAGATTTCCTCTTATTTTAGTTTAAACAGAATTCGTGTAATAATGAAATTCCCTAACCTCCGTTTATATAACCATAATATGTATTAAGATACGTGATAATCCCTCATAATCACAGATCAATCCATTTGAAAACGTTTCCCCTCCATAAATGCCATAATCGCAGCAGTTGCTAAGGTTTAGAATTCGAACAAGTCGCTCGAGTAGTCTCAAGCGGTCTACAAAAATAAAAGTTGCTCGAGCGGCCTCTTAATATAAAAGCCGAATTAAAATGAATAAAATCTAAACTATTAATAAAAAATCTTTATTATTAATTAAAAACTAATTCAAATTCGTGGGTTATTACACTTCTGCTGAAGAAATCTATCGAAGTCTAATTGGGGAGTTGCCCTTTTATAGAGACAAAAATGTGTTGGCACACTGTGTCACATCTATGCGGCACTCTAAAATTTCGGCACACAGTTCAATTATATCGAGTTTTAGTGCAGATGTGCTTAAACCCCGATCTGTGATGCACTGCGATGCTTCAAATGTACTTCTAGACTTCTGAAAAGGCAAAGGTTGTCCAATTAAGCACCAAAGAATATCAATGGACTCATATCGTTACGAGAATCAATGTGGTGAGGTTGTCTCAACCTGATTATGTCAACTCACAGATAATGCTCCTTGTCTCTTGTTCATGCAGGGATAAAATAGACTTTTTACGCATAAATTTCATTGGACTCTCTCAACGACAACTTATTGAGTTTTTTTTTTTACGGTGAGATAAAATGTGATATTAACAACTTTTTTTAAAAAGTTGCAATGGTTAAAGCTATTGGCCACCACAAGGTTTGAGTCCTATTTTATTCATGAAATAAAATATACAACCTAATTCTAATATTAAGATACACTATTCTATTGTTAATTAATTGACTCGAATGTTTTCTATATCAACACCTACTATATCGACTGACTTAGGTATTAGAGGGGTATTGATTGACACTACACCGATATCTTGGCTCTTTTTTGTTTGTAAATTTTTAATCTCAGTTTGGACCCTCTCGAAAATTAGATAGACGATTGGAAACTCCACCTCATAAGTATTTGAAATTGCATCATCATATAGGATTTTTTGGAAAAAAGTGTTGAATTTAACTTGGGGTTGAAGGTTTCCATCTCGTCAAAACTATACAACTTATCCAATTTTCAATCCTAATCATGGAAAATAAAGATATGATCAGAATACCCTCCGACCTAATTGCATGGTTGTTGGTTGTGTTCTCCATTCCCCCTCACATAGTTGGTGTTTGATATATCTGAATTCCTTATGTCAAATGACTGTAGCCCTTTTGATCACCATTAATTTAGGGAGTATCAATATTGACTTTAAGGAATATTTCAAAAGTTTTTGAACCCCCATTTTAATTTCCCCAAATTATATTAGTTGACTGAAATACCATACCATTCATAAAAACCTTGATTGCTTTGA
Organism: Arbutus unedo; assembly: GCA_014822125.1. Classification (NCBI taxonomy): domain Eukaryota; kingdom Viridiplantae; phylum Streptophyta; class Magnoliopsida; order Ericales; family Ericaceae; genus Arbutus; species Arbutus unedo. The sequence goes on along the minus strand of JABCMJ010043916.1, from coordinate 664 downwards.
ATTCTCAACCTTATTTGTATTATCGTTGCATTTTTGTGGGTTTTTTTTAACGCTACTACTAATCTTTGACCCCAGCGATCACTTTCAGTGCTCTGATAACAAAAAATAATTTAAAAAATTCACGACCTTTATTCTCAATGTTTGGTAGTTATCGTTCAACACCTACTGCTACATAAAACCTTGGGCTAATGTCATGTATTTGCAAGACGCGTTAAGTTTTATTCCACGAATGTCATGTCATGTAACTTTGTATTGCACATGTATTTGATTAAGAGTGTCAAAATAGGTCCCAATATTATGTACCATTAACTATTTCCCATGTGCATAGCACAATTTATTACTAGTAATTAATAACCAGATTAATAAAAGAGAGATCAATTTCTATTCCTCTTGTGATGAGTGGTAATGGATGGTTGATAGGAATGAGAATTATGCCATTTTTTTATATAAGAAGCAAAACAAAGTCCAAGAGGACACACTGTTTGGCAAAGAAGAAAGAGAGGGAAAGTGAAAGGGAAAGAAAGCATTAGGAAATGAAAGGGCTATGGGAGTGTGTGTGGGTCAAGGGAAATGAATTAGGTTTAAAGAAATGTCTCAAGTAAAGGGGGGGTGTTTCGCAACCCAAGGAAATGTTCCTTATTTCAAGAAACCTCTTAGAAATCAT
>JABCMJ010043889.1:0-10068 GCA_014822125.1 Arbutus unedo | reverse complement strand
AATGGCTACAACAATGTGGTCAAACTTGTTGTCTAAAGAACGAAGGATTTTTTCTACCTCTCGATTATCTTTCAAATCTCCATCATACCTTCACAAATTATTCACAATAGCCAAAACTCTTGTGAAATAATCCGAAACTTGTTCGGAAACCTTCATCTTCAAAGCTTCAAATTCACCTCTTAAAGTTTGGAGGCGAGCTTTCTTCACCTTCTCAACACCACCATGGGAAGATTCGAGAATCACTCATGCTTCCCTAGAAGTGGTCGCTTCAGCAATCTTTTGCAGCAAAGCATCATCCAAAAACTGGTAGATGAGTATAAGAGCCTTCTGATCCTTCTTCTTCGTCGCCGTCAAGACATCTCTTTGAGCTTGAGTCAAAGCAACTACGTCTTGTGGTTGTGTAAAGCCTATTTCTATAGTGAACCAGGGCATTTGAAATGGAAACATTTCATTATTTGCCATCTTTCTCTTTTTTACACTAAAAATCTAACTCTGATACCACTTTGTTGAGGGCAAGAATACACACTCACAATATGAAGTAGACAATATAGGAAAAGACTTAGAATTTTTATTCTTTATTCATGATAGAAACACTAGATTACATGCTAATTTATACCAGTCATAAAATGTAACCCTACACCTAATAAACAACCATAATACTCTATTATTTTCATAACAACAAAATAAACACAGGTTTACTTTGTTTAACTCCCACTACTATGACTCTTGAAATACTAATAAAATATAACTCTTAAATGAATAAAAATAAGTTTATTTTCCAACAGACCATTGGTCGAGTAAGTTGCTCAATCCTAAACACAACTCAAAATGCTTGAGCCCAAATTATGGTAATAACTTACATGGTTGATTATATTCCACAATCATCCATGCTGACTTCTGATATGAATGTCATAATGAAGAGATGGAGTTGGTTATTGAGAGGTGACATCATGCTGGAACTAGCAGAACTAATCCCTTTTAATACAGATATTGCTTGACTAATGCTTTCGTTCGTATCCGGTGTGATCAACTGAAACATTTAATTTTCAGTGAGAAAAATTATGTGAGGTGGGAATTATTCATAACAATCGGTACAAGCTTGCAATAAACAGTCAAGAATTTTCATGCTAATTGGATGTTTGATTTTGAAAAATTGTGTTCTTCTAATCTATCACCTATATGTTGGGTACTTCAAGAGAACAAGTGGTCTAGTAAAAGCTCCCTCCAGTGTCTTCCATTAATTTGTGTACATAGTTTGTACTGTCATGCATTGATCGCTCGCTTTCAGGTGAGGTGTTCAGATGCCCTCCAGACACACTAGTACTTGAGGATGAATCAGAGAAAGGAAGCAATGCACTTCTTGCTCGAGCATGGTCTCCTGGGTGGAGCAACGCCGACAAGGCACTAAGTACCTTCATTAATGGCCCACTTATCGAGTACTCCAAGAACCGTCGGAAGGCCGATAGTGCCACGACCTCATTCCTCTCTCCCCATTTACATTTCGGGGAATTAAGCGTGCGGAAGGTTTTTCATCTTCTTCGCATTAAGCAAGTTCTATGGGCCAATGAAGGGAACAAAGCCGGTGACGAGAGTGTCAACTTGTTCCTGAAGTCCATTGGCTTGAGGGAGTACTCAAGGTACATAAGTTTTAACTATCCGCAGAGCCACGAAAGGCCTCTTCTTGGTCACTTAAAGTTTTTCCCTTGGGTAGTTAATGAGGCATATTTTAAGGCGTGGAGACAAGGTAGAACTGGTTATCCGTTAGTGGATGCAGGCATGAGGGAGTTGTGGGCCACTGGTTGGCTACATGATCGGATACGGGTTGTGGTGTCTAGTTTCTTTGTTAAGGTTCTGCAGCTTCCGTGGATATGGGGAATGAAGTATTTCTGGGATACGCTTCTAGATGCAGATCTAGAGAGTGATGCTCTTGGGTGGCAGTATATATCTGGTACTATCCCTGATGGCCGTGAGTTTGATCGTATTGATAATCCACAGGTACCCTTTTTGGAGTTAATTTTGGTTCATTTATGTTTGGTCCTGTACACTTATGGCTACATTATTTTCTAAATCATCTTAACGAGTTCTCTATCCATGCGTTAGCTACCCTATGAATGGGAAATGCATGAAGCCTCGTCGCTTAACCATGAAAAGCCTTGTCATGTCTTTCTTTTGCAATACCAATCCATGAAAAGCCTTGGATTACACTGATCACATGAAAACCTCTTTTATATGCACATCAATCCCAATGGGGCGTAACTGTTCTGGATAAACATTGAACTTGCTGTGTAAGGGTTTCTCTGGAGAACTGGGATTTTGACATGTCGGGCAGAATTTTTTCTGGTTTTACTTTGAGTCTTATGGCTTTATTTGATCCTTTCTCAAATGTGCCTTTCTGATTCATGGAAGCTTAGGCAGTATATATGCCATTGGTATTTTTGAACAGCTAAACAAAAGACCATAGTAGAGTTTCATATGTAACACTTTAGTTTGATATCAATAAATCTCATTTGACGGAAGTTTCATGTATTTCATTTGTTTTTGACAGTTTGAGGGTTACAAATTTGATCCAAACGGAGAGTATGCACGCAGGTGGCTACCCGAACTCGCTAGACTTCCTACTGAATGGATACATCACCCTTGGAACGCACCAGAATCCGTACTCCAAGCTGCTGGAATCGAGCTTGGTTCCAACTACCCTCGTCCCATAGTAGGGATAGACACGGCGAAAGCTCGGTTGGAAGAAGCACTTTCGGAAATGTGGCAATTAGAAGCAGCTTCTAGAGCTGCTCTAGAAAACGGAACCGAAGAAGGGCTTGGAGACTCTGAGTCAATGCCCATTGGGTTACCGCCCAACATACAAATGGACATGGACCATGAACCTATAACGACCAACCATAATACAGTTAGAAGGTACGAGGATCAAATGGTCCCAACAATGACTTCTTCTTTATCAAGAGCTGAGGAAGAATCTTCTCTGGATTTAAGGAATTCTGCGGGGAATGGTAGAGCAGAAGTCCCAACAGATGGAGTAAATCAAGAGAGAGGGAGGGATGTAATTGACCAAGGAGTAGTGCGCACAGTTCAAAACAATACAAATTTGCCACAAAATAATTTCACGGTAGGGATACGAAATGTGGAAGATTCCACTGCAGAATCTTCCAGTAGTAGGAGAGAGAGGGACGGAGGTGTAGTTCCCGTATGGTCTCCGTCGACTTCTAGTTACTCGGAGCAGTTTGCTGGTGAAGAAAATGGAATCGGAGCTAGTTCATCTTTTTTGCAGAGGCATCCTCGATCTCATCAACTAATGAACTGGACACGGCTTTCTCAAACTGGGTAAGCAAATAATGAAACAGTAAATAATATTTCAGGCTTGTGGTATTGCGTTTTAGCCTTTTTGAAGCAAATAGTAGTTTGTCTTAGTTGTTTTGAAGAAATTTCACTCTATTTCTTTCCAACAAATCAGTAACTAGTATCGGGCAATAGCGGAATCAATGCATTTACATTTAAATTTGAATGCAATTATTACATGTATTTTTTAGAAGCTAGAATTCTCCTAAAAGGGACCAATAATATGGGACAAAGAGTACTACCATATTGGAGCTAGACTTAGTAGAGCTGTGGCCAGATAAGAAGAGGAAAACCAGAGCAATATCTAAAGAACTAGACAAACGAAATACTAGTGTTCCTTGTACTACATGGTTACACAATTTTCATTCTTTTTGATAAATTAGGGTGTCCGAATCAGCTTACGCGCACCTCGAAACCAAGAGTCTCATTTTGATTGTGTTCATGTATGTGCTTAGCTTTCTGTGCGTACATAATTGTCTGAAGCAGTTCGAAACTTTATTCTTGCCATCAGGTAATGTTTTCACATTACTAAGACCAGAAGCTGGGGAGTGGAGATTGCAGTGAAACCTAATCCTATACTGATTGGGACGGTGATCAAAACCAGTATACTTGTAAATCTGCTGATCCAGAAGGAAAAGAGTGTGGGGTATTCAGCAGGTATGAACCGTTTACAGCTACTACGGGCCGACCCTCTTCATGGGTCTCGGGTAACCAGTAGTTCCATTTTACGTGAGATTTGGAATCAGTGCAGGCTCGTATCTACCCTCTTTTTTGTATTCTGTGAAATAAGATCCATGGCTTTTCTGTATAGTAAATGTTGTTATCATAAGGGGAGAACATAGAGTCAGTCAGCTTAGAGATGTGTGATTCTCCAACAAACCCTGGTTTGTGTTTTTCATTTGGTTAAATAACAACTCTGCAATCATGTTCATGTTCATGTATTCTCTCTTTTTTCTTGCCTTTTCTCATACGCCCTAGATGTCCAATTTTTCCTTTATGTCCGTGTAATGCAAATATTAATGTACTGGAAATGAAATAATATAGACACTGATTTATGTCCCTTTCGGAACCTCTGTAGATAGTAAATTGCAGAAAATTAAAATTTCAACCTTCCTCCTCTCCCAAGTTTGAAAACGTTTCATAGGATCGCGGAGCGTAAAGATCGTTGTAATGATCATTGTATATGGGTTTGGTGCTTTCCTTTGGTTTCTCTGCCTCGGGTGCCCGTAGACTATTGTATGTCAAGGCTCCTGCTGTGGCTCCAAGGATAGGGCCAATGAGATATACCCATAGGTTCTTGTATATGCCAGAAACGATAGCCGGACCTACACTCCTTGCAGGGTTCATCGAAGCACCAGTAATTTGCCTGCAACATTGACACGAAATTAACTTGTTATATGCATTTTTCTCCTACGTACGTACCCGGGTAAACAAATTTGAGCATGATTATTGTTATTCATTGGCGATGGAAATTGTAGTGAAAATGGTAATGATGACATGTGGTTATCTTTTCTAAGATGCACGGATATGTCTCTACAATCTCACTTGCACATGTATGACAAGTGTCGGACGCAGATCCACTCCAAACACATGTCAACATGCCCACACCAACCTTTTATTAGATTTTTTTTATTCGAATACGTTGGGAACATGTTTAGAATTAAATTTTCACTCCAATTTTCTGAATACAAGAGTTGGACAAGTGAAAAGAATGAAAGTTTAAAAGTCAAGGCATGGTAAAAACTGTTATGGATGATTAATTCTTAAACACGTTGTTAATGTTGATTTTACATCTTTACACTGTTAAAAAAATATTCTTCCATTTTATCCTTAATTTGACAGAAATAATATTTTCTGATCCTTATATGAACTTATGACATACAAACAATAAATCTAGTCTGAATTCCATGTACCAGTATAGTGTCCCGGTGTTGTATCTTTTTGAAAATTAAAATGTTGAATAACTGTCTTTCCCGTGTTATATATACCCGTGTTTCTTAATATTTCTTTTTTGTCGATGAGAATAAAATTATTATGGTAGTTCATTTACCCGGCAAGGACAACATTGAACACCACTGCAGCTCCAGTTGCAACTCCAAAGAGCTCTTTGTACTGTTTTTTTTTTTATTTTTAAAATCAGTTTCAAGTTGGAAATCAGTATCTTTTGTACATATACATCATATAATATGTAATATCGGGGAAGGGGTATAAGATCATACCGCTCTATGATCACCGGAGACCCCAGAAGAGACGAACATGAGGATGAAAGTGATGGTGGACTCCCAAGCAATAGCTTGAAGAGGAGAAGTTGGGCTGGAGAACTGAGTAAGAATTGGTTTTATATCAGGTTGTTCATGCAACAATACTCTGAGGTAGACGCATGCCAGTGTTGCACCAGTCACCTGAGCCGATACATAGATGGGCACCTGCATATATTCCAAATTCATTTACTTATTTATTAATCCATTTCACTTAGTAGTTTGATTATCATGCTTTTAAGATCAAAAAGTCTTCCAGCCTGTTAGTAGTCAAAAGGGTAATGGAAAAGGAAGTTAGTTACATGTTTCAACGGGAACCTGCGGGCAGCAGTCAAGGCAATGGTGACTGCAGGGTTAATATGGCACCCAGAGATATGCCAAAGTGCATATTTAACCACCATATAATCCAGACCCCAAACTATTGCTAACTCCACAATCGCAAGCGGCTTTTCTCTGTAGATAAGTTCCGCGCCACAACCGACAAACACGAAAATGTAAGTTCCCATCAGCTCTGCAACAACCTGTTCACACACAAAAAAATGATAAAAATCTCTAGTTAGTAGATGCACCTATAAATAATAGTAACAGTTTTTGGTTACATAAAACAACCTTTTGGAAGATAGTTGGATAAAGTGTGGTGGTAGGGTCTGATTTTCCTTTTTCACTAGACAAACTGTGTTTAGTGGAAATGGTACTTGTTTTACATGGTAGTGATTGGGCCATCGGTGCTTTTGTGACTAATTCTCGAATCAAACAGGCTACCTCTTGCCGAGTTTAAATATAGTACCATTAATAGGTCAAAAACCTTCAATTAAAAGATTGGAGATTTTCTTGCTTTTTAAATTCTCCTCCTATCTTGACAAAGTCGTAGTTGCACGATATTCGAAACAAATGAATCTCGAAGCAAGATTGCACAGCTAGAAGTACATTGAGACAATGAGATTAAGAGTGTGTTTTTTAAAGAATGGCTTCTTATAATTTTACGCGTGGATGAGAGATTTTAGGAGTGATTAAAAAATTATGAGAAAGACTACTCTTTCTCATTTTTTTCATGACAAATAGTGAGAAATAAGAGACTTAGGGAAAAGATAACAAAAACTCTATGATCTCATAATTGAAATTGAGAAATTATTCTCGAATTCAAAATTAAAGACAATGATCTCATTTGTACTTGTAGTCCCACATATTGATCAAGTAAGTCGTGACCTGTGATTTTGTATTCGAGGAATTAATTTTAATTCTGGAATTATAGCACCGCTCAAAAGATAGTTTTTATTATTTTCTTAATAAATGGGATTTTACGAGAAATGAAATTAATTTGTTCTCTATTTTTTTACAACACTGAAATTAAAAGGTGATAATTTTTATGTCTTTAAATAAGCTACATTAGGAAAGTCTAGGAGGTAGCTACTCCATGCTTTGTAGTCTACTTTTGTTAGTATAGAAAAAATCTAGTTTCATGAAGGTTTATGATAAAAAACAGAGACCTCTCTTATTTATTCTGAAATATTTATGACCTCTGTTAACAATAAATAAAAGACTTTTCTCCTTTTTATTTGGCATTTATGATGGGGTTGGGTTTTTTTACCAGAAGAAATAGGGAGCGATTTTAGCGGCAAATAGTGAATGAATGGCTAAACTATTTATTCAAATTATTTTTTGTCTTTATGTTAAAAAATTATATTTGCAATTTTTCATCGGTTTTTAATGTTTGTTTGTTCGTCTTGACAAAAGAAATCTAAAAAATATAAAATTATGTTCAAAAATTCTTTAAAAAAATTCACTAAAAACAAATCAATAAACCATGAAAATTTGACAAAAATACAAAAGAAATTAAAATAAAGGCAAGAAAATAATAATCCAATAAACACCAAAAAAAAAAAGGGGCAATATAGATATTTCATTTAAACATCACGTTGATGTCAGCATAAATAAGAGCTTCGGTCAAGATTTTTGACAGAAAAAATAGTGGAAGAAAATATTGATAACGTCAAAAAAAGAAAAAAAAAAATGGAAGGCCATAGATATTTCAAATTAAGATAGAAAACTTCTTTGTTCTTATGAGAAACGTGAATGGAAAAATTATATGATCAAGTAAATATATAGTGTCCCACATCAAATTAAGGATTCATTTGGACATTGTTTATTAGATTATTGTTCATAGAAAAGTCTTTGTTTTTTAAAGATTTTTTTTAAATTTATCGACGAAAAGAATATAAAAAATAAAAAATTATTGTAAAAAAAAATCAAAATATGATCTAATTTGATTTATTTTTCGTCTTCAGTACAAAATTTTTAATTTTTTGGATATAATAATTTTATATATTTTTAAATTATTTTTATCGAGACTAACTAATAAATTTTAAAAAATTAATAAAAAGCATAATAAATAAATTAAAAATTATAAGCCAAATAAAGCACGAGAATTTCGTAATCGTGATGTGAGTAATGATAGGGACATAAAGCCTGAGTTAGATAATTATTTCCAAGAGTGCTACATACACATCACTTTTACACATTACTTTTGCACATTATTTTTTTTCAATACAAAACGGCGTAGTTTTAAGTGATGTGTAAAAGTGATGTACAAAAATAATGTGTTTGTAGTATTTTTGAATTATTTCACAGTTGAAGCCGGCTATGCCGGCCATTTAGGTGTCAGGATTTTGGACGGATGTGTAAAGCACCAATTTAGATTAATCTTTTACAAAATTCATTTGGCATATTATTATTTAAATACTTTTGTAAATTCTTATTATAATTCACAAATCTATAATATATAATTCAGAATTCAAAAAGTAATTTGCTTCCAAATACTCATACTATTGGGGGAGTTACCCTAAGTCTGGTTTCAATGACTCAAATCAATTTCTATTTGAAGTTTTTGAGTTTTTAAGTTTTTGGTCAAAATATAGGATTGATTCGTTTGGGTGGAAGAAGTTAAAAAATAAAATTATGACAAAAATATTGTATAATTTTTGTGCTTATTTTTTATTTTTATCTTTTTATAGTTTTATATTTTAGTAAAATATTTTTTTGAACTAACAATCCAAATAAATAACTCATCACAAAAGTGATGTGTGGATGAATGATTAATATTCAAGGCCATAAGAACAAGTTTATCATAAGTTAAGTGATGTCTCAATACCTTTATCTATTAAATATTTATGTAGAGTTTATTATTAATTATATGAGTCATATGTGAATTTATGATGAAATAAAAATAATAATAACGCAATTAGACGATGTCCACCGCTACCTAATAAATACTCTAATTTTTCCAAACAGTTGTCTCTCCATGCATTCTTTAAATAGAAAGGGAAGACCGGAATCTTCACCCGTCTATTCTCTTCCCATTTCTTTTTTTATATAATCTCTTAATATATTCTCTCCTCCTCCTCAGGCATCTCTTTTCGCACTTATGGGGTATTTAAAAACTTACTATTTTTAAATTTTAGATTATAGATTACAGATTATACATATTTAGATTTTATTGAGAATTCGTAACTGTATACGAATGATATGTGCCGAATAGATTTTTCAGAGTACTTGGAAGCTAATTACTTTTTAAATTCTAGATTTATAAATTATGCATTTTCTAGTTCATTTTTAAATACATTTTATAATTTGTATCCAAACAACTAAAATATTTTACACAATGTAAAATGCATAGTTTAGAGGGCCAACCACTTATGATTTTATCTTCCTTTGCCTTTTGTCCTTTTCTTTTTTTTTTTCCCTCTTTAGCCGTTGGGGTGTAGACGAGTCAACATCTTCATTATGGAAATATATAAGTTTATTCTTATACAAGATATAAATTAAATCTCTAGTTCAAAGAAATAAAATAACTACAAATTTTTATAAAACTTTACATTATTAAGGTTTCTTGAGCTTTTAACAAGTTTTTATTAAACTTTTATCGTGTTCGTATTAACCAAACCGAACTCACAAACGATTTGATGTATTTTTGTACACGTGTGTGTGTGTGAGATATATGCTCTATTAAATTTGTGAGTCACTTGATGCTATCTCTATGTTTTAAATTTTTGTAAAAAGTTACACAAAAATCTACATCATGCTCTTCATTTTTTCCATGTCACTCTCTTTTTTCATCTATCCCTTCAATTTTTCTAACTCATTTATTGCCATCTCACCTCCTTTTGTTCCTTAACCTTTGCATAAGTCACGCAATTATTGATCAATAAATAGTCCGATTCATTTAGATTTTTATTTTTTATATTGAAGTAATCACTTTTTAATTTAGTTTTTTCTTACAATATTTCATCACAACTCTTAAATCTAAATTAAAGTTTTGACACGTATCATATTATCAAATACTTGTGCTAGAAATTTAGAAACTGAACATAGACGTTAACTTGAAAAAATTATCACTCGCGTTACACTCTGATTTACTTTCCGCTCTTATTTATTTATTGCTTCCGCTAATTATTACTTGCTCATA
>JABCMJ010043879.1:0-21198 GCA_014822125.1 Arbutus unedo | reverse complement strand
TGGGTTCTCACTCCCCCGGGTCCAAACCACCAACCCCCCCCCCCCCCCCCACACACACACACACAAAAATTACAATGAGGATAGTTATTCGAAACAAAAAACGGACGTAGGCATGAATGTCGTGTGGCTTTGGTCCTTAATGTTTGTTTGGTAGTTGTAATTTTCCTATTAGATGGGAGATCTCAATAATATATTCAGCTCGGTTTTTCTTGTTCTCCTTTTGAACCAAAAAAAAGAAAGGGAAAAAACACGTTTGGGCAAAAAACAACATTGATTCATAGGGATAAATAGGGACAGGGCTTGAGCTTTTGCGATTGGTCAGGACAGACCCTGCAGTTTTCCCTTGATGAATCAAACCAGTAAATGGCTCACAAAGTGAAAAAACAAAACAGTTCAAAACGAAGAGGAAATTTGAACACTTTCTACACCCCGTAGTGAGATTCAAACCCAGGCACCAGAGAGTTCAAAAGGGATGTTATTCGTCATTTCCATTCTAAAAAAGCACTCTTCACCACGATTGACGAAAAAATTTCACTGGATGACAGATATTTGGAAATCAGTTCAAAACCCAGTACAATGAAACACATGGTTCTGTCTGTTTTCTTCGAAAAGAAAGAGAATGACAATAAAATATCACAAAGACTTTGCATGGCAGTACTTCTTCCTAATACTCGACCAGGATGCAGCCAAAGCAGACCAATTTGTGAACATCATATCATGCACTACGAGGCATACACGCCACATAATATTCACAGCTAAATGTCAACTGAATACCTAAACAAGATCCTCATATGCTAACAAGAGCCATATCACCAGAAACTACGAAAGATGATTTACATACCCCATATACCACGAGCGGTTGCCACCTTATTGCTTGGTCGAGAGGTTAGTTCATACAAAATCCTGGCAAATGTGTCCGAATACTTGCCCTCTGAGAGAAGTATCTCCGCAAAGGCATTCTCATAAGCTAGAAGCAGATTCTTGTTCTGTGGTTCGGAGACAAGGCTCTCCAATATCATTGCTGCTTTCCGGCAAATCTCTGGGGTTGGATGTGGGGTCTTGATCACTTTCAGCAGTCGATCAACCGCCCTGAACTCATAACATTGTGACTAATTCAGCAACAGAATAATTTTCGTAGCTTCTGCAAACTAATTTTACGCTGACAATGTCGAAAATAACAATGAAGACTAGCTTTTTCATAATGGCTTATTTTCTTACTTTATGAACTTATTTCAGTTTTTGGTTTTAAAAAAAAAAAATCACAATCTGATTCACCTCAGCGAAAGGAATCGTAGAAGTCACAATATGGATCAAATTTGAAAACAGTTTAGAAAAGACAAATAAGCATAGGAAAAGGCTGAACTTATTGGATTATTTGTCTTTAGTGGATCTTTTCGAAATTTGGCTCATATTTTTTTACTTTGCAGACAATGACAATATTTTGACTTGAAGCTAACAAAAGTTTAGAAACGATAAAATTTAGAGAGGCAAAAAAACCCATAAGTTAGAGCAAACTCAGTCTCATTTACCATCGCTCACTAGCAAGCTTCAAACGGCAGTCCATGTTAACTTCTGCAAGGTTATAGAGTGCACCAACAGCAGCTGCTTGTGCATCAACAGCTGGTAAGCTCAACAGATCAACTAACCGCTTATAAATCTGCAAAATCCACAAAACCTCAGGGCATTACTCCATGCAAACAATAACAAGCTAAATTTACTACTCAATTGTCTTAGAAGGGGACATATGAGCAATAATATCAAACCTGCGGCCCAAAAGGAAGAATGAAAGGTTCATTATCTGGATTTATTATTAAACGCCCAAGCAGCTCTGCAGCTGCACAATGCCAGGCTTTGACAGAAGATCCCAGCATCCCCATGATGGCCTGTATCGCACGTTTACCCCTAGTTTGGTGAAAACCAATAGGGAAATTCTCAATTAAGAAGCCCTTTTTTGTTCTATGTTTGGGTAAGAAATTCTGAAGTTGGAAATGTTATTAGCATGTCAAAGAGAAGAATAAGTCCAATTTCTTACGTTATTTTTATGAATGAAGGCTTCGATGAACTAAAGATTCGGAGATCCAAGAGTGGTGCCAAATTCACAACTGTCTCAAGGGCATTTGTGACAAGTTCCTCATCCTCTGCAAACACTGAGAATTTTTAGAAAAAGTTGCAGTCTAGGAAACTAGACAGTAACATTTATTTCAGGACACTCCGGATTTTTAACCAATAAACTCTGTGGAGTATGTCAAATTCACACTAAAGGAAGTTAGAAATTTCCATAGTGAAGACGTTCCCTTAAATGTTTACAATGTCAGTGGACCTCTTTTGTTTGGAATCCTACTTTTCATGCATTTTTGGAATAATCGAAAAAGACAAGATTCTTGGTGAAAGATATCAATGAAATATTTAGTCATTAAAGCCATTCCCTATTGGCATTAGTTTTGCAGGATTTCAGTCCCCAAATATTGATTCCCGTTATGCTCCCTCTCAGCTTTTTTCAAAAACCTAGTTGTTTATGGATGTGGGACACTAGGCGAGAGGGCGGTGTTTCAAGTCTAAGACTCTTCAAAGAACTTTTTCCCAACCTTAGACAACGTGGTCTCTCGCCGGTGTTTCAAGTCTACAACTCTTCAAAGAACTTTTTCCCAACCTTAGACAACGAGGTTTACAACCCAGACAGATAATCCACACTCCACGCAATACTTGTAATTTAGAAAACGGTCTAAAAGAACCAAATGGAGCCCAATTCCTGGTGGTCAGAAAATTTAGTGAGATGAGTTCAGTTTACCCACACAAACATCAATAATCCCACAACATTTAAGGATGGTACAGAGTTGTCTTTGGCTTGACAGATATCCTGTGGCCTTCATAAATCAAATATGTCTCTCGTAGTACATTTTTCTGCAAAACGTTAGCCATTTTTTGCCATACTTGACATAAAGCAATTTTGTAGAAGATCAAAATCCATCTAAAGTTGCTTTAGTAGCTTGCATCAACGTTATGCCACTGAAAATGCTATCAAACATTGCCAATTGCCATATATAAAACCAACCTCGGGTCCTTTTTCGTAGGTTTAAAAAATTGGGCTTTATGCAACCTGTGGGATCAAGTTGCCCCTTATTGGTAGTCCAAATCCTTTATGTACTTTGAGATCCAAAGTTCTTTCTTTCTTAGTTCCTCCATAGGCAAAAATAACTTGCCCCACAAAAAATAAGACAGAAAACAAAAGTAATACCATGAAAAGCTATTAAGGCACCAAAAATTACAAAACAAATAGATTCTCGGTATTATGGATAAACTTGTCACCTGTGATGTGGTCTTCCATGCACTGAAAGACGGTTTCCAAGCAATGACGATGTTGCGCCATTAACACTTCATTTTCTGGCATGAACGAGAAATTGCGGATTATATTCGAGGCAGCAACAGCACATTGTTGCTTCTCCATGCGTCCTTCTTCATCCAGATTAAACAGGCCATCTTCGTTCAACCACCACTCTGAAGGATGAGCTTTGGTTGTCCTGGTCTGTAGAGATGCATCTGTAGTGGCAGAACCAAATCCCACGCTGCCATCAGAAGACCATCCAAAGTTCAGGACCCAGCTCCATATTGCAAAAGCATAAAGCATGTAAAACTTCATTCTCTAAAGAAAATAATCATGTCTGACTCACGTAGGACTGGGAACATCATTTGAGCTTAAACCCTTGTATTCGTTCCCAAAACCTGTCACAACAGAGTTTGCACCTAACAATCTCGTGCGCGGTGTCCTTACAAGCTCCCTCGGTAGGGCCACATCGCGCCAATCATCTATCTGTTCCAATTGTAATTAGTATTATGTACCCCTTTTGCCCCTCTATGTTGGTCCATTTTCGGTTGTCCCACAAAGAATGTCCAATTTAAAAAGTCAAAGACCAAAATTTGGTTACATTTAGTTTTGGCCTTCTCTTTTGAATAGATGCAACAGCTCCACAGCTCAAATAGTAGAGAAGCCTTTAAATTTCAAACTACATGGCACTTTAACAAAGTTCAAATTTTTTAAGTGAAATAAATGTTACCTTCCCGAAAAGTTGGATTCCCCAAAATAGACCAACAAAAAGGGACGGAGGAAATATAGGGAATGCTATACGGAAATAAAACTATTAAATAAGCTTTAGACGTTCATAGTCACACGTACGACTTGGAGAAGAGCATCGAGAAGCCCAGGTATTTTCGCAAGAGGGGTTGCATCTTTACGCACTTCATCCTTTTCTTTGAATGAAAGCAAAGTGAGAGTATTCAGTGCCCATGTCAGCTCACTTTTTAATCCACTTTGAAGAGCCAGAACTATCCTTTTGTTATTCTGATCTGGATAAACAATGAAACCAAGTCAAGTACTCCAAATCAGAATTGCATCAATCATCTATACCAGCGTAAATATAAATGCCTCACTTATGTTACTTGAACATCAAGCAGCATCAGCTTGCAAGTAGGATAACCTATCATTTGCATCAGCCAAGAGCATGTGTGGGATGCCGAACAATGACTAAGCAACACATAGATACCTCATTGTCTATACTATACCAGTTCTTCTGTACTTTTTCGTGATGAACAAAAAGCACATCACCATTGTAACATCCAGGACTGGTGGACCGAAAATGGATGTGCTATCTTCAATTAAATACCACTAACAAACTGCAACCAGAAATTGATACGTTTTTTGAAAGAGGACATGGTGGGTTACCATCTTAAAGAAAGGAATCTACCTCAAAAGATTTGGCTGAAATAGGAGCTCGCTCCACTTTGCCCAAAAATATTAGCCTATTAGGTAAAGGAATAATAACTTCTTATCAAAATGCATATAAACAAGCACGTATTTGTTCAGAAGCCCAACAAATAAAAACTTTCCCTGTCTGTAGGTGTTCATAATAAAGGCTAAACAAAAATATTAAATTTCTAAAGCTCAAGAAAAACCCAAACCTCCTTATCTAAAAGCCCAACTAAATAAAAACACTCCTTAACCAAAAGCCTCCAATAGTTAAACTTATACAAAAGGAAAAGGCCAAACAGAAGTTCTAAAACAGGCAAAGTGAAGACGACAAACCACTCAAGAGAAGTGGGTTTTTCTTTTACAATAAGAAAATCAATAGATCTTATTAAGTTAGTACCTAACTGTAGAAATGCCAACTTTAAGATTTTGCCAGGCACCCAAGAATACTGGGGTGGCCCTGTAAACGTGGCATTAGCTACTAAAGCTCTATGTCACAAAAGGACACTTTTGTCATCACAAGGCGAAATCTCAAAGGGGATTTTTCATATTAAAAAGATAATTCAAATAAGTAAATATTCTTCTCCAAGATCAATTTTCCTTGCACATTCTATTCTATAATGAAGTTGTGTCTACCACGTTTACTAAAACTATAGAGGCCTTTGGAAAAAGAGCGTTTCTATTTTGTTGGACCTTAACATAAATAGTTTCCTTTATTTCTTGATAGGCCTTCAGAAAATGAGTGTTTAAAACAGCCTTATGGTTTTACCTATGAACAAGGCAAGTTTTTTTTTCGGGTCTTTAGATTGAAAGTTTCCAACATTATATGCCTCTGAATAATGAGTTCTTTTTCTAGGCCTTTCTCCAAGGAGCTTTTTTTTCCCTTTCCCTTTGGGCTTTTAGAGAAAAGAAAAGTAATCTTCTAACAAAGTTTAACTACAATACACAACCAGGGTCTTGGAAAATGGGGAACTATATGTTGATGTTGAACTCATCTAAAGGAAGGGTCAACACAACTCTATAGCTTGTGTAATACACTGAAACTTATAAACGTTTGGGGTAAAGAATCCAAATACCAGACCTGACCTAAGACTTTCACTTCCGGGATGATACGTAAACATTCAAGTATATACACTCACAAAATATTCACGGACCACTCTAGCCTTGCGGAACTACTTATTTTTCAAAGCATGAAAGCAAAAATATTAAGGTTCGAGAAATAATTGGTGACAACTATTTACATCATCCTAAATTTGATAACAACACACCCTTCAATGCTAGGTATATAGCCACAGCCAACCACTGGTTAGACAATGGTTACAAATCAGCCAAGCTATTCATGAGCAGTTTGAGGCTCGTCTCTACAAGGGCTTGCTCAAGCTCCATTCGTTACTTTCATAAACAAGCTTGAGGAAGGATTTAAGCTCGTTTTTGGTGAATGATTCAAGCTTGAGTTAGCCAAAGGTCGGCTTGAGAAGGAGCACAAGCTCGGCATTATATTACTCAAAATCACATAGTACTCATAGATTGATATTGTTTTAGTCTAATTGATTTCATAATTATCTTTTTCTCTTATGATTACCTCCCTTTAGTTAATTGGAGAGTTCGTCAACAATTGGCAGCCGGAAGGAGTGTAAACTAAACGGGATTATTAATTAATACTCAGAATCAATCGATTTGTATTCAATAAGATATCCAACATGAAAGGCTTCGCTCTTGATAAACAGAGCCCTATTTTTTCTTTTTGGGAAGGAAGGAAAAAGGATGTTAAAAATTTCTCCTCATAAGAATATAAAATCTACCAAATCATGCCCCTATCACCACAGCTGGAGATACTTACTTATAATTTCTAAAGAGAATTCTAGAGAGTCATGGACAAAAAAGAATAAAACAAACAAAAACAATTAAACAATAGCCGAAGATCTGTACAAATATTAATGGATAATTTCTTTAGCTCGTTAAGGCTTTTGCTAATTCCCTATGAAACTCAATCTCTAACTCACTAAAACTTAACAAACAAACCTGATTGCACTAAAGCTCGGCTCGGTTCGTTTGCAACCCTACTTTAGACCATTTAAGCTTAATAGTCTTGACAACCTAAATTTGTATCCTCTAGACCCGCAATAAAACCAAAAAAGAACTCCTTGCTTAGAGTTCCACAATAAAAATAGCAAAACGTCATTGTCTAACAAACGAAATAAAAATAACTTCTTATCAAATGGATAAAAAGAAATTCCTTGTCGAAAGACCAACAAAATAAAAATTCTCGTCGTTTATACCAACAAATTGAAAACCACACCAAAAGGCCTTCAATAGTGAAGACGACAAACCATCTCAACAACAGAAATAAAAATGCAAGGAAAATGGCTTTTAAGAATATTTTTACCAACAGGCAGTCAGGCACTTTAAAGTAACTATTTAAATATGACATGAAGCCAATTCAATATGCTGACTAAAGACCCCGCAAAGTTAATATAGCATCGGCTAAGAAGCATGGACATTTCTATGAGGTTTCTGTCACCAAACTGGGAGATCTCAAAGGGGTAGATCATACTCAAATGCTAACTCATATCTACATTACATGATTCTTGCATTGTAGGTCTTTCATTAAAAAATCATTTTCCTTTCATATCAACTATCCTAATTCAGATTGGGTCTGCCACCTTTCTATAAGAGCTTTAGACATATAGAGTTCTTATTTGTCAAACCTTTAGATAAGGAGTCTGTTTTTCTTGTTTGGTCTTTGAACCATGAGTCTTCAATTCAACCTTATTATTGTCCTACAGAAAAAGGAGTTTTTATCTCGTCAGACTCTATATAAGGAAGTTTTTTTCATGTTCGTATGGCTTTGAACAAGTAGGACTTTTTCCCAAACTTTTAAAAAAGGAGGGATTTTATTTTGTAGCCTTTAGACATTAGACAAGGAGTCTTTTTGACAAAGTCTAAAAAGGAGAACAAATTGGGGTCGGCCAGGGGGCCTTAGGTGGCCGTTGAACTCATTTAACAGAATGTCCAATCCTGCTCTATGTGTGACGATATATGACAACTCCTGGCAAGAGAATGCAGAAACCCTAAGTGTCCAAACTCCCTTTATTAAGACAACTAACCATTATACTCACGACCACCATAACTTTCAAGTTGAGTTGCTTTTCCTAACTTTCTAATTCTCTATGAACTAAGAGAAACTCGAACCATGATGCAAAATTCAATGTGGCATGCCACTTTTAATAAATGACCTCTGCAAAATGCTCCAACCATGATGCCAAGGAGGAGGTCAAGCCCTTGAAGATCTACATGTCGAGTTTGAAGCCAAATCAGTGTGATGCCAAATAGTATGTTAGAGTAAAAACCATTGAGATACTTTGGTTGGAATGCAACAAAATAGTAAAACACAAATTTGACACTTAGGTTGGAGATTGAGGCTTTTTCTAATGTCATATATCGAGACGGCAAATTGCCACACAAGTTTTCAACAGAAATTAGAATATTGAAGGAATTGTTCGAGATGCTCTAAACACCAACACTGTTTGCATTAAGTTACCCGTGAAGTATAACTAGCAACGGAGTGTTTTCAGGTCAGTCAAGTCATTGTCAGCTGGCAGTAGAACACAAGACCTCCGGGTTTATGGTAGATCCACAAATTTAAACCGTTTGACGGGGGAAAAGTTTACCATATTTATCTACACAAACACATAAGCTACACATATAGTCATATACAATGAAAAACGGCCTCAATGTATAATCTGAATTCACCCATGTCAAGGGATTCAGTAAGGAGAATATAAAAGGTAGGGTTTCGACGGACTGACCGGCGAAGGATGAGTTGACTTGAAGAGAGGGGCCCAGAAGGGTTAAAGGAGCAGGCGTGTCGGCAGCAACAGAAGCTATGGCTGCGGCGTTGGCGTTGCTGTTTCCGCTACCGAATGGGCGGCCTCTCTTCGCCGCCGGAGCGGCGGAGCCACCCCCCGAACCTCCACCCTGCTTGCTCTGATCCCTCTTCTGCATTTTCTCTTTACCACTTGTCCTCTTCGTTTCCTCAATTTTGGTAAATGTAAATTAACAGCGTGGGCTCGGCCCATAATCAAAGTTCAATCAAATTTGGTCATAGGCTTCACATGGTAATATTTGTGACCGACTCATATTTGGGCTTCTTGATTGCTCCTCCCATGGCAAAAAAGTGGAAGCCCATTGTTTTTTTTTTTTTTTTTTTACATCTTTCCACTTTTCGTTCATATTGTTCTTGTCCTTTTTAATGAGATTAAGGTTGGAAGGTATTATGAGGAAACTTAACCCTAGTTGTGTGGAAACTTTTTCAATATATTTATATTTTTTATAAGCCAGAAGAAATTTTTCAAGAAAAAGGAAGGGGGTTCTTGAATTTGAGTAGAAATGGTAATTTCATAAAAATCAATCTGACCAACTCCGTTATTTGTCCAATTGGAATTCGTATTATATGAATTTTTTTGGAGGTAGATCCACGTACCTGTAATTCAATGCCCGTCTTGATCTACTCCAAATTTATTGTGTATAAATATATGCATGTATACATAAAATAGGTTGTTAAGATTTTCACTTCTTATAGCTATTAAAAATCTGTTTTGCAATTTTTTTGTCATTACTTAAGTGAAATAACAAAAACTAGTCGATTTTTTTTTTTTTTGTGTGTGAAATTTTTAACTGAAATAACATCTAGCAGCAGCAACACAACTACTAGCATCACTCAGGAAGCACTTAAAGACTAATTTAAATCTTTATTCTCCTGAAACCTTCGAGACATCTTTTGAGATCCTCTACATTGTACGCTTTAGAACCAAACTTGTTTTTGATCCAAAAGGCCACTCTAGTCTGAACCAGTTCACAAATCCACTAAAAAATTGGAGTTTCGTCCTTAAAAATTAAATTGTTTCTAATATTTAAGGATGAACATAAGAGTTGGGATCCATAACAAAACATCATGAATATATAAAAATACAGGTATTGATGAGTTATCAAATGGCGTGGTAATTATCACATGTGTAGATTGATAACGCTAATGTAATTTTGTGTTAGTAAACAATCTACGATTGATAAGCTTGATGTGTTGATGACCATATAATTAGCACAGCCAACGATTTATGTTTCGGATAATGAATCCTTGGTTAACAATTTGATAATGACATTGGATATATGGAAATGATGATTTGACACAACATAGTATTTTATCTTGTTCTCATTTTCTTTTCATACTTACGTGTTATTGTTTTCATTTACTGTGGATCTTCATACTTGTCATATACTTGAATTGGAATAAAAGATAGGATTATTTATTGAGCTTTATAGCTCATGTGCTATTTTTTGCCTCTAACATTTCATGACATTCATCGAAGACAAGAATAAAGACTCGAGTTATCCAGATGATATCAACATCATTGAAGAAGAGTTCATCGGTCCTTGGTTCTCCTAGTCTAGTTGCTAGGTACTTCCTTTTGAAGGTATTTTGAAATGCAAACCACCTTTGTGAAGACTTTACTTTCATATTTTTTTATTTAAAATTCAAACTTGTTCTTTCTTCATTTTATAATGAAATAATCAACACGTAGATTTTTAAAATTTTATTAATGTCTCCGAAAATCATGACGTTACAATATCATTTGGCAATACACGTGTAATTTTACAATAGATATCCTTTACAAAATAATGTACATGTGTTTAATCACACAAGAAAAATTAGACAATTACATAGATATTCCCTCCAAAGTAAAGATATTCACACACTAATTAACAACAAGCAAAAGAAAGCATGCACAATACTCTATGTATGATTAAACACTTGTCATGTATGAAAGTTAAAGTAAAAAAAAATGTTTATGAATTTCAATGAATATATACATTTAAATTGATGTAATATTTTGCGATACGGAATAATTTAAATAATTCTGAACACATTATATGTGACATCAATTTTTTACTTTCTTGTGTTTCAAATAATTTGAAGTACATATCAAATTATGGAATTCTATTAAATATAAACCTACACTCGATAATAATAACAATATTAGTTGATTGACATAAAAAAATCAATTAGTATCTTTTGAAAATCTAATTAGTACATATCTAATTATCAAATGGCATTAACTACAAAAATTACACTGGAAAATGACAACAATTGATGATATCAGAAAATACAAAGTTTTTTTATTTTGGAATAGACAATTCTTATTATTTTCAATACCTATCGTTAGCGTAAGTTTTATAGTTAAAGTATTAAATTCATAATCATATATGTTAAAATGTGCACATTGTTCAAGTTCAAACTAAGATGATAAATCAAGCATTATTAAAAAGGAAAAGATAAAGTCAGTATACAAATAATAGGGGGGAAGTATGGAACAAAAATAAATTTAAAATTTTATTGATAATTGACCTATTAGCCAATTGTTTCATTGATGTAGAGTAAAAAATAGTGATGGTATGAGTGATTTTATCACCAATTACGATTACATAAACAATTTTCTTTTCTTAATTTAGTCTAGATCAAATGGTGATGCTACCAGTGATTTTGTCATCGATTACGATTATTTAGCAACTCAATACTACTTTAAATGTCGGGAGACACTATAAACTAAAAAATTGATGTCAAATACTATGTCTATAACAACTTAAATTAAACCCTTATTGGTAATATTTTCAGCTGATTTTTCGCGAATATTCTTAAAAATATATTTTTAACACATTAAATGGTCGAATCATTAAAAGTTATCAGAAAATGAGACGTTCGTATTTTAACGAATCCCTTTTCTGTGTGTATACATACATACATACATACATACATATATGTATGTGTGTATTATTTGCACACAAAAGCTCCCACTGAATCAACCGATCTTGTCGTTTTAAAAATGTAAAAAAAAATTATGAACTAACATTTTAAATATTTTATGTAAGAAAAAACTTGGGTTTTGAAAAATTAGAATTATATATATTACTGAGAAAGCTTATTGTGAGTGGGCCCCAACAAGCTTGTTGTACTCTTATTTTAGATCTCATTCTCAGGCTAAATCGTTTATTTTGTTCGCCTCGTTGAGTAAAATGTACACTTCAAAAACCACATTGATAAAAACCATAAAAGAATAATAACGAGACTTGTTATGTTGAAATTTATCCTCAAAAATTATACTAACATTAAAATTTATAAAGACTAAATTTTTTGCGTATGTATCTATTGATGTTTAATTAATGTATTTTTACTAACAAAATAGCAGCCAAACAAAATAAATTATTAAAATTACTCTTTGAACCCGAGATGAGATCAATATTTGAATCCCGCAGGTCCCCAATTCCAATTACACGAAGGAAGGATCCATAATAATGAAAATTTCTCCACAACGAGATGCGACATTAGTTGTGATTTATAAGTAACTATTTAATACTCAATAAATTACCCAACAAAGATTTTTATTGTCATGACATTAATACATATATTCGTTTGTTAGAAGATAAAAGGTGAATCACACAATTTATTTTACAATAACTTATTTTCTAAAAGTATTATACAAACAGTATCCGATGGCATTGGAAAGTATCCAATATTTAATGGTGATTTGCACCCTTGTATTATAGTAGTACGGAAAAACAGTAAAATAACATTATTTTGATATAAAAAATATTACTTAAATATTATCTTAATTTTGCCGAATAATATTCCGTGTATTAAAATAGGACTTGCAATGCACAATGACCCCATTATAAAATTTTCCCCCACCTATCAACATTTTCGTGTCCACTAAAATCACAAAACAGCCAAACAAAAAGAAAATGCAATAAAAGATAAAAGATAAAACAAGTCGCTCCGCTCGCTCAGTAGTCGTAGCTCTATATATAGGACGTGCGCTTCTGAGGATTTGAGCAGACGTAATTATAGTGGGAGAGCTCTATATACACATATATCTATCGAATCCGATCTCTTTCAGGTACTTGAATAGTGGGCTTCCCCTGTTTTGTTTTCATGTAATTTGATTATGTTCTGTTTTACTCTGTCTCGTTTACTAATCATAATCGATAGGTATGTGAATTTCGCTCATGGGTTTTTTTTACTGGTTCTTCGATTGTGAGATTTGGGTTATTATCTCAAATGGGTTTTGTCTATATAGTTGATTTTGTTCAGGTTCAGGTGCCATGCATGTGTGCTCTGTTTATGATATCTGTACCGTATATATATGTTTATGTAGTTGTAGCCTCTTTTTAATTCTTTTCTCTTTGGGATTCACGTTGGTTTGAGTTAGTGAGGGTGATTCTTCTGTTGATTAATTTAGTGATTCAGTAATTCTTCTCTTTCTGGATACCTAACTTTATTATTCTACTCAGATATGATGTTGTAAGTTTGTTCATTTCGTCGTAATTTGATATGAATCTATGATTTTCTTTCCTGGGTCTGTAATTGATATTTTAGGCTGCTTATATAATGTATTACAATTATAACAACATTTTCTACCTTTACTTGGTTTGAGGATGTGCATACATTAATTTCTCTGTCCTTTGATTTGCCTCTTTACTATTCCTTTGCTTTAATGGACTCTGGAAAGACTATATTCTTGAAGATCACTCATGTATTTTTGGTAAATTAATTTATCGAAACAAACAAACCAGATTACAGGTGCAAGGGCATCCACCAGAAATCAAAACAACAGCAAAACCTTAATCAAATCCCACCCTAACCCAACAAGACTCAATATCCAGAGAGCTCTGTTGTTTGAGTTAGGGTTTCTCTTTTTTATATCTTTTGGTGGGTTAACTATCATAGGAGGTCGCTGTAGCCTTGTGGGCATTTGGGGAGACGGCAAAATGTATTGTGTGTTCCATTAATTTTTTAATACTTTTTTAAAGGGGACACTGATGGGTCACAGCATGTATATTTATTCTTTTAACCAAGAACAAATGGAAATATTTTATATTTACCTCAAATTTTTTTTTTTTAACAAATTAGAACTGTGTCCCCCTGTCTGTCAATTCAAAAACTCTAAAAACTTGATCAATTCTCTCTCTCTCTCTCTCTCTCTCTCGCTCGCTCGCCCCTCTCTTGCACGTAATAGAAGCCTCTCTCTCTTTCAATAGTTGTGTATTTCGCCCTCTTTGAAGTACTGTTGAACTTGTATGTGTGTGTGTGTATAGAGATAGATGGATGTTGCATTCTCTACTAACAAATATATGTATATGTCAATATGCACTTATATATATGGAAAAATGTTCTAATAGATATAAACTTTATGGTTAAAATAATCATGTTTACTCTATACATTGTTTTTTGTCTTTTTGGAATATATATGTATAGCAGTGTCTCCTATTGTGTTCATGTTCTCATTTTTTTAAGAAATCGTCTATCCCTTGTTGATATATGGATCTGTGTCTGTGCTACATAGACCATGCCATTTATGGTGGGTAATTTGAGTAATGATAATTTGCACTGCAGTTTCCTCTTATCTTTCAACCGTCTTTTTACACTACTATTGCTCTATGGTTTCCTCTCATTGATATTTCACGTTACTTATCCCTATCTGGGAATATGTATTTTGTTTCTCCCCAACACCGATTCATCTAAATACCAGAGTTGGTATGTAGTTAAAGATTGTTTTTGCAGGCCCTCATATTCAATTTTCTAAAAATCTAATTTTTTTTGCAAATATCCACACTTTAAGCATGACCTCTTTTTATCTTAATGGACTGTGAAGAATGGGAAGCAATGGCGAAGCTCCATATGGATCATACACCTATGAGAACCTCGAAAGGGAACCGTATTGGCCTTCAGAGAAGCTCCGCATCTCCATAACTGGAGCTGGTGGATTTATTGCCTCTCACATTGCCAGGCGATTGAAGAGTGAGGGGCACTACATCATTGCTTCCGACTGGAAGAAAAATGAACACATGATGGAGGACATGTTTTGTCACGAGTTCCATCTCGTTGATCTAAGAGTGATGGATAATTGCTTGAAAGTCACAAGTGGAGTTGATCATGTGTTTAATCTTGCTGCTGATATGGGAGGTATGGGTTTCATACAGTCCAACCACTCGGTCATCATGTATAACAACACGATGATTAGCTTTAACATGCTTGAAGCTGCAAGGGTTAATGGTGTTAAGAGGTTTGTTTTCTTCAGCTTTTGAATCTGATTGTTAGTTCTTGTCAGGTTTTCTGTTATTGGTTCGTTATGGGAACTGATGCAAATTTTCCTTTATTAAGTTGCAATAAACTCAGGGAAGATATAACTCATTTTAACTTGTGTGACCCGAGAACTCTTCCTTTTTTTCCAGAAACTTATTTTTGTGAGTTTATATTCAAATTATGGCTACTGTGTAAAGGAGTATAGCCCAAATTGTTTTGTTAACTCCAAGCCTTTATGTTATTTTATTTTGTTGGCGTTAAGTTATTCCAAGGCTGCAAGCCATTAGAATGGACTTGCCGGATATTCTCACCCGAAACACTCTGGAAACTTTTTGTCTAACTAAGGTGCTTTGGAAGAAAATCATGTATGTCGCTTATAATTGCTTCTGGCAACTGGTGTGGGTTTTATCTGTAGGAAGATGGATGTTATTGGCCTTTTTGTTATCACATGCAGGTTCTTTTATGCTTCCAGTGCTTGTATTTACCCTGAATTTAAGCAGTTGGAGACTACCAATGTGAGCTTGAAGGAGTCTGACGCTTGGCCTGCTGAGGTTCTTCCCTGCAACTTACAAACCATAACTGCATTACATAAAATAAGCATGGATTTTTTAATTCTATTGCAAGATTATCCTTTGATTTTATTGTAGCCTCAAGATGCTTATGGCCTAGAGAAGCTCGCTACAGAGGAGTTATGCAAGCACTATAACAAGGACTTTGACATTGAGTGCCGGATTGGACGGTTTCATAACATCTATGGACCGTTCGGCACATGGAAAGGTAAGCTAAGATAGTACCTTCTTTGCATGATCTTCATTTGGCCTTGTATGCATTTACTTATGCTTCTCATTTGATGGCAACAGGTGGGAGGGAAAAAGCCCCTGCTGCATTCTGTAGAAAGACCCTTACCTCCACTGATAGGTTTGAGATGTGGGGAGATGGTCTACAAACCCGATCTTTCACCTTCATTGATGAATGTGTTGAAGGTGTCCTCAGGTTAAATTCTTGTGCATGGTCATTGTTGAATTTCACTCAGGATGTTCTTTTTTTTTTTTTTGCGCTTGTGAAATTCTACGGAGGTTGAGTGATAGCTTATTTTGGTGCTCGTGGGCCTATTTTAACCATAGGCAACTCTTTTCGTAGTGTAAACAAAAATGCTTAAATCATTCTTACCATAGGCAATTTCTTGTACACTTATCACAAGGGGACTATTGAAATAAGTTCTTCACACACTCCATGGTATTCAAATAAGGATTAACCTTTCTTGGAGAAATATACGGCACACATACTGTGTACCATAGACATGTTACGTATTTTTTCGTCTTACGTCACGTATTTGTTTTATGTAGTTACTAAAGTGAAGTTATGCATATTTATGGGTGAATACCAATTTATATCGTTCATGTGTTATGCATGGTTAAATTTGTCACGTATTCTTTTAGATTATTTGTTAGGATTTTTTATGGTATTTGTTGTGTATTATTCTGGTCACTTACGAATGGGTATGAACAGTACACACCGAAGTGTACGAATCATTTTGGTAAATATCTGGTATCTAGTTAAGACTCACTTTGGTTAGGTATTCTGGCCAATATGTGGGAGACATGGACGAGACAAATATGCATGTTTTCCAATATACTTATTTTATTTTACATGGTAAAATGTTGTTTATAAAGTGTCACAGACCATTTCATGCATACTGGGGGATTTTATACATAGTTATATGGTAAATTCAATTAGAAGATATTCTTTGGATCAATATCTTAGTTCACATTTCAGACACGTCTCATACCCTCACCCAAGAATCGAATGCCAGGGGTACTTAATGTATTTAGAGGAGTTTTACTCAATATTGTCGTTTCTTGACATGAGCCCATGTGTTCAGATTGACAAAGTCAGACTTCAGAGAACCCGTGAATATCGGAAGCGATGAAATGGTTAGCATGAATGAGATGGCCGAGATTGTTTTAAGCTTCGAGAACAAGAAGCTGCCTATTCATCACATTCCCGGCCCAGAGGGTGTTCGGGGTCGAAACTCAGACAACACTCTGATTAAGGAGAAACTTGGTTGGGCCCCCAGTATGAAGTTGAAGGTATCCATCACATTGGGGAGCCATTTAGCATTTTTGTTGTTGCAATTCATTTGATATTTGCATATAGCTGACTCACTAATCATATCCCTATCTATATCTTGTTTTTTACAGGATGGCCTCAGAATGACATACTTTTGGATCAAGGAGCAACTTGAGAAAGAGAAAGCTCAAGGCATTGAAATGTCAATTTATGGGTCATCTAAAGTTGTTGGAACACAGGCTCCGGTCCAGTTGGGCTCTCTTCGCGCTGCTGATGGCAAAGAATGAAGCCGTTAAGACCTTGAAAGTGAGGTTTTTTTACGATCTTTCAATGGATAATCATTCATATTTTGCAACCCGATGTTTCTCTCAGTCATAACTCTCTCTCCCTAGAGTTTGGCTTTTGTAGTTCTGTTGTATGAGGATGTTAATCTCAACTCTCTTCATTTGGCGCTGATACATTATTTTTCATCACAATTTTCGTGCTTTCCTTCGCTTTGTTTTACTTGCTTGATCTTGCATGAGGAATTACTGCTAGTCATTTTTTGTAGGATTCTGCGCGATCCATATCAAACTCAATAAACAGCATAGAAAATGTGTACAGCATTTTGATCATTTGTATTTTTACAAGGTTGATGTTCGAGCTTGAGACTGGAGACTAGTAGGTGTGAGGACTGCGAACTGCATAGAAACATGATTTGCTTAAGTAACTTAAATTGAAACAAAACTTGTACTGTTTTGAAGTTTTGTTTAAAGGGGGATATACGCCAGAATTTTGGATTCGACAACCATGATTCTGAAAATCTGAATTCAAAAGCATAAGAATTGATACTTTCTGAAATTCATTTTTAAGCAGTTAAAAAATTCTTTTTAGGTTAAAACAAAAATAAAAAAATTTGCGACGAACAGGCTGGCAAAACTTCTGCGGTAATCTAAAATCACTACAAACACCCCTATCTATAGTCAGCCTAAGAATCAGTGGGCTCTGCTGAATGGGCCGTTTGTAGTACCCATTTAGTTTGTATAGAGTCTAGTTCATTTTGGGACTGCACCAAAGTTATCAATTTCGTACCGTACTATTTAGTACTGAACGGTACCTTTTGTGTCAGCGTAAAAATGGTACCTTCGGAAGTCTGTACTATTCCAGTAAGAATACTGGAGGTTTTGGCTGGACATCAGATTTCGACCGGTACTATTTTTTTTTTTTTTTTTGTGTTTTCACTTGTCATTTTTTGAATTTCTATTAGATTTGCATAAGTTTTTTAAATTAATTATTCTTTTTTATGAGAAAATTATAAAAAAATATAAAATTATAAGTATAAGTTTGAAAAGTTTCACTAAAAACAAAGCAAAATCGAAAAAGCAATTTTATAGTTGATTCAATGATATTGAAATATCATAGGTTTACTATTTTGTTTATTTTTAAGTTGTGGAGTTTATTTTATATGTCAATTATAATTTTTGTAGAAAATATTATTTGAGAAATTTATATTATTTTTTAGCGATAAATCCGAAATGGTACTCCGGTACTCATCGCTACCGATATGTACCGTATTAGTAACAAAATTAGTACCCTCGCCGGTACGAAATTGATAACTTTAGACTGCACACTCGAAGTCTGTCATTATTTTTTCCTTGTTCACTTTAATATGGGGTTATAAAATGTTCCCTTTTCTTTAATTTTCTCGTTTTTGTGTCTTTCCACACATGTCAATTGTGGTTGTTGATGTTGGACAAATCGTCACTGATTTCTGGAAAGATTTGACAAAATAAAATCAAAGAAGAATCATTAATTGGGATCTCAACTTATGAAAAACTTAATTAAGATTTTTGTTTATTTAGAAATTTTTAATTTTAAAAATTTTCTTTTTTTTAATGCTGTTTGTTTTGATATGTTCTTATTACTTAATTTAATTAGAAAGTTGCCTTCTAATTTGTTAATTAGTAAGAAGTTGCCTAATTTAATTCTTACAAAAGTTGAGATTTCATTACCTATAAATAAGGATAAACCCCTCATTTGTAATTTATTCAATCATTCAATAAACATCTAGTTTTCTCTATATTCATTGTGCGCAAGGTGTTCTATTTTTTCTTATGAATTTAAGAGCCCTCAAACTAACACGATATCTAGCAAACCATGTTTGTTAAAATAATATCTAACTTCATTCGTCTACTAGAACGATATTTAGTTCTTATTCTGCTACAACGTTGCGTCAAGCAGTATCAGAGCTAAGTCCTCCCTTGTCTCGATGAGCGAAGACAGAGTTCAGATGAAAAACCCTAACGATAGTGATCATGGGATTTATACTTTGTGGAATACATTCAATACTCAACATGAGCAATTGACAAGGATCGAGAATCTATTAGTTGGACTAACCCCTCTATGCCAAAAGACCCGTAGAAGCTATTCGCGTTATTCCTCGTTTTCCACTGCAACATGAGCCAATGGTGGACAATGATACTAGACATTTAGGGAATCTCCCTAGACGTGTCGCACATTACCCAATTTATGATGGTGGATCAAGACACGATGACATCGCAAGAATTTCAATGTATGAGAATTCTAAAGAATCTTTTTAGAAAAATAACTACTGCATGAAGATGAACCTTCCATCTTTTAACTCTTCAATGCATAATCTGATTGAACTGGGTAAAGGAAAGACAATCATTGATGTAACTCAAAATCAAGCCTCCCAGAGTTAGACAAAACCCCTATGGAGAAATCAGATGAACACAAGACAAGGTGCTGGCAAACTTAGTGGTCAAAATAACCATTATGTTCCTTCTCGGGGTGAAAAATGTTATTGATGTGGAGAAGTAGAACATCACTCGAATAGTTGCCCTCAAAGACAACGTGTCAATCTAGAAGAACATGGAGAAGAGAAAGACAGCCAAGAAGAGAAGTATGTCATAGAAGAAGAACCAACACAGTGGTCCCATTGTTAGTAGAATGGTAGCAAAATTTTAGAATCCAAAATCAGAATTTCAAAAGTAGCTCTAGACATACTTTTGAGATTGTGGTTCTAAATACCTATTTTGAGAATTCTACAATCAGAATCTCATAATTAGAATCCCAAAATCAGCATCCCAAACACCTAAAAATCCTAAAATAATAATTTTAAAATCTAAAAATATTTCAAAAAATCTCTCCCAAACACCCACTTAAAATCCAAGACAATATGGTTCTATCGATAGTGAAGTCTAAGAAAAATGTGTTTTTACCAATACAATCATGCCTTCTACAGGTACAAAATGTTAATGGAATATTTTCAAAAGAAATCCTACCAATAGACTTTACCTTTCTTTCGGTATAAAATGATTTTGTTTACTTTTTTCAAAAAGATTCTACTGATAGACTATATCTTTTCTACCAGTACAAAATGATTATCCAAAAAATTTTTGAAAACTTCTACCTGTAGAAACTATGTCGAGTGCAATATCTGAAAAAAATGCAGAACTTAGAACGAAGCACCACCATAACACATATTCCACATATCAATAACATAAAATGACCAAGGAGCGATACTGCCGACGAATTGAATGGCTGTAAATAAAAGTTTAGCACGAAATCCTACTTCAAACCAGAAAACTCGAGAATATCCTAGAAACTTGTGATCTCCTTTGGTTGCCCACAAATACGATCAACCCCCAGTTCAATTCGAAACTCTCGACATTTGGATTGGCGTTTCTACTTTGCATTGTTCGAGAATCCAAGAGGTGGATGTTTGTCTCAATCTGACACCAAGGAGATACACTTTTAGCTTGGGTTTTAATAGAATGAACATATTAGGGTTAAAATTTAATTATATATCCATTAATAACTAAATTATAATTTTAATCTCCAAGTTTAATAATATCTCAAATCAAGTTCCTAACATTTCAAAATTTACATTAAAACCTCTGAATCCTCAATCATTGAAAATAAAATAAAAATAAAAAATAAATTACATCACCGAGACAATCCCTACAGAAAACTTTTGAACTTTCTTCACAAAGGAGAAGTTGAAGCCATTTGGACCAAGAGATTTGCAATTGTGGTAGTCTTTAAGAGCTTCTAGAATTTCCTTCTCCTCAAAATGTTTCTCCAAAACCATAGCTTCCTCATGAGGGAGCGATCATTCTTTGGAACTGGCCCCCAGCATGGGCCTAATTAACAACATATTGTTCTGAGAAAATATACTGAAAAAAAAAAAAAACCTCACTACAACACTTCTAAGTTGAACTGGATCCACCACCCATCTTCGTTCAATCTT
>JABCMJ010043865.1:0-11998 GCA_014822125.1 Arbutus unedo | reverse complement strand
TATATTTGCGCTCTTCGCTCCCCACCTCTCTCTCTCTTTTTTCTCTCTCTCTCTCTCTCTCTCTCTCTCTCTCTCTCTCTCATCACATACTTGATACACCTATTACACGTATTTATTTCTGCATTTTCTACACGTCCATTCTCTCCTCTTCTCTGCGAACTTACTTGGGCGCGACAATGGGCAACTGCTGGTCCGCCGGCGGAGTGACGGCGGTCGGCGGCGCCGCTTCCTCTTATGGTAATCCTGGTGACGGTCCGAACGACGCCTTTGATTACTTCCTAATCTCTTGCGGCTACCATGGTCTTTTTTCTCAGATCGAGGTTCGTCATTCTCTCAATTGTTCTCCATTTTTCTTTTCCCAAAACTGAGTATAGTATGCGATACGAAAATACGTGCTTGCTTTATAGTACATGTGTAGATATAAATATATGTCGAGAGGTTCTTCGAGGCTTTTTGCTAGGCTTTCCAATATGATTGAACTGTTAGAATTCAAGCTAATAGCTCATTTAGGCATTCTCAAGTAGAAATGGAAGCTCCAGTAGTTTGATTTGAATCATTTTACTGTCAAAGGGTACAAGTTAGATCTTGTAGATTGCAAAGGGATGCTGAAACAAGCCACTGATTTGCAGCTTGTTCTACTTTCTGTTGTTACTGAAATTGAAGATTACTTCGAGTTTTTCCCTCAATGTGCAGTTACTTTAAAAGTGATAAAGGGGGCATCTAATGGATAGTTTGCTGTTTGCTTGATGAACTATCATGCTAGTGGGACACGTAATAGTAGTTCACAATGTTGCATTACTTCTGATTCACTTGTAAGTATGAAGTTAAGGGTGTTTTATACTTTAGCTAGAAACACCTAAGATTTTTAGTTCATCTGTTGGTAAGAAATGGTACGATAATCTATAGGCGCACATCCTAAAAGTGAAAGCTTCAGTGTGCAACTGAAAACTGAGCTGACCTGTTCCAAATGTGGTTTAGCAAATCAGATTGGGGGCATCAATAGCTGTATATAACTTGATATGATAGTTGTATTAAGTATTATCTGGTTGAAGATGTAAGGTGGCCCTATATCAATTAAATCGCTAGAGAAACTTCTGTATTGAACAACTCTACTTATTGGCTAAACAATCTTCAGTTAAACGAGAATTTACTTTGTCTTGATTCTTATGTGCATTAACCTTCAGTTTCTCTTCATAGATAGGCTGTCTTATTGATTCTTTCAACTATTAAATGGAATTCCACAAATCTATGAAATTATGCATAAAGATATGGGCTTGGAATCTTTAGTAGGGTGATTGTTATGGGAAAATGGCAGGATACAATAATTTAGAAGTGGATGCTTTATTAGCAAATGCTTGAAGAGCCCAATTGGTAATTTTTTCTACAACCTTGTACAGCCAGAGTTTTTAAGTTCACCAAGCTGAGGTCAGTCAGATAAAGCTATGGCCAAATCTTAGAGCTATAGGCTTCCCCTGACCACAGCACAAATCAATTTCCATAAGCACAATGGATGTCATTTAGTGGGAAGTGGAAACTAAAGTTCAGGCTGACAGTACATATGTACCACCATACATACGCAAAAAAAAAGAAGAGAAAATGAGCCTGATTTCTTACTGTTGAATGTTGATTAGAGTAGTTTATCGTTCAAGCGAGCTCGCAATTTCCCAATACTTGTATTGTGGATTTCATATATTTAGGTCACATTAAGCTTGGTTAAAACTTGACTTTGTGCATAAAAGCAATGCCCAAGCTCACCTTGATTTGAGCTAGGTGTTCCCATCTCAACAGAATTGTTGGCTAAATGGTTTGAGCTTTTGCATTTGGCCACAAATATGTGTTCCTCCTTTGGAGTTTCTTTATATGCGCAATACTAAATGTATTGATTTTCTTTAATAAAAATACCAAATTGTCTTGTTTAATATGCTATCTGCTTCTTTTAGACTTACCTTCTCTCCACAAAATTTTGCAGTTATCATTATCTGCTTCAAATTTGCATGATCAGGATGTTCTTTCAAAGGTTTGTTGTTCAGTTTCGAAGAATGAAGACTCTTTTGTTGGATTTGTACATTGTTGTTCGTTTAAAAGTTCCATACAGTAAATTCAGTTTTGTAGAAAATTATATGAATGAAGTACTGACTGTCCAACACTCAAGGATATGGGTGTCCCTAGCAATGTCAAACATCAGCACCATCCATTCTAAGCCTGCATTGTCACTTAAATATATTAGCAATGTCTCCTAATAGATGAATGTATTACTTGTATGTAATGATCGAGAAAAAAAGGCAAGCATAAAACAAACATTCGCATGGAGTCTTACGCCTAACCCCGAAGACAGAAAGGGGAAAAAAATGCTGCCATTAAGCATCTTAGTTATAAACAAGGTAACTGCTGTACTAACAGTTAAGTTTGGACATAAAAAGTGGGCTTCGGGTTTCTATGATTTGAAATTATGTTATCTCGTTGCTAGTTGGATGGTCTTTTATAAGTGTTGTGTCAACTTGTAACTTCCATAAAAAATTCCATCCCTATAGGTGCCTTCAGTTATTGAGAATGGAAGTTGCTAATAAGGAGTCATTCCCCTTTTGGTTTTAGCTGTTCATTATTGCTTGTGAAAAGCAGCTGCCACCTTACAAGGATTTTTTTGCATTCCTTTTCCAGAGTGACCCTATGGCAGTTATTTATGGTAAGGGGAGAGATGGAGTACTTAAAGAGCTTGGCCGTACTGAAGTGGTGGTAAACTCATTGAATCCCAAGTGGCTCAGAAAGCATACGGTGGCCTATCATTTTGAGGTGGTGCAGACTTTGTTGTAAGTTCCAGTACTCCCATCTTCAAGTTTGGCAAAGTCAATACTTATGTTCTGCTTTCATGTGCCTTGAGAAATTACACCTTCTATCACAGGTTTCGTGTGTATGATGTTGACACTCAGTGGCATGATCTAGATGTGAAGGTATAACTTTAAGTTGCAGTATTCTCAAGCTTTTTGCTGTGGAGACTGAAAGTTTTAAAATGTTTTTCTATCTTGAATATATATACTCCTATCAATAGTTGTTGAATTCCTTCCTGAGTTGTTTAAACAAATTTGGATTGTTTTCTCTGGTAGGCAAAAGAAGTTGAATCTTCTATCCAAACTTGGCCAAATTCAAATGCATATGTCAGTGTCCAAACTAGGGGAGGTAAAAAACACTCAGTCTTGAACCAGTCAGAACTTCTACAATCTCATGCTTGTGGGAATTATAGATTTTCTTAAATTATCAGCTAGACTGCCACTGAATCGTCATTATATAATCTGAAAATTTTGATAGGATGTATTAAGTGGAAGAGTAAGGTATTGTCAATTGATCCATATGATACGAGAAGACAGCACTTGTAACTCGATTGAATGACAGATCTTGTTAAATAAGAGAAGCCCAGGATTGGGCTTTTGGAAACTTGGAAATATGGAGCAACTAGTTGCACTCAGTAGAGATGTTTGTGGTGATAGCCTGTTTGGTTTTTACTCTATCATTTGTGATGTTTAGGGTAATGCAGGTAATAAATATACAGGGATCAGTTAGTATTCGAAATCTAATGAGTAACCCATTACATACACTTGATCCGCATCCAACCTGAATTAATGTAAAGATCACTGCATCTTCTGCATGCTGGATTTATATGGTTTGTCTTGTGCTGAGACTAACTTTGCCACCATCCAATTAAGTAATATGGAACTTTTTATGGGGATGATGAAAATTAAGCATAAATGGCCCCATTTATGAGCACACTCAGACATTTCATATGTGTCTATAGTGGAGCAATTCTTTCTCTGTTTTTCCTGCTTTCAACTTTTATGTTTTGTGGTAATAATAGGATGACTTGGTGTCTCTCTTATGAGGTGCTTTCTTGCATGCATATTGCATCCGTACACTACGAATCTCATTCAAGTTGTTGGAAGAGACAATGTTCGATATTCAAATCATTTATGAGTTTCACTAATGCAGATGCTTAAGCTGGATGACCAGCAATTTCTTGGCGAGGCCACTTGCACATTGTCTGAGGTATAGATACCTGCTTTTCAGTCTTTGAACTATTAAACCACTCGTACTAATCTATTACCGGCACAAAATGCATGTTTTTGTGCCGCCCATGCATAATAGACATTAGATAGGGGTGTTAAGGTCACAAAGCCATTAGAACTTGTATAAGCTATTGATTTTTGTCCAAAATTTGTGTTAGATGCTATGGTTGCAAATATTAGTCTTTTCTATCGGATCTTAGGGTTTCAAATGTCAATCTTTGTCCTTTTGAGGTTCTGATGTGGGAGGGTTTGATATATGACAGCATTCAGCATTATTGATATGGCAGCAAAGTTCAGCATATACAATAGGAACATATTCGTTCACCTTTTCTCATATGACTAGCATCTGACTATCGGTTTCCGTTCTTTATCTGTCACAAGTCCAACTTTTTCCTTGTCATCTTGAATTACGTTATTCCTTGCTTTCTCCTTGGTTATGTACTGACCAATATTGTGGTGGAAGGTGGAGTTTAAGTTGTACTCATAAAGTTCTTATTCTCATTTCTTCTGTGTAGATAGTCACCAAAACATACAGGTCATTGACCTTAGATCTTGGACATAAAGATGAACCTAATGGATCAGTTCATCACAGAAAATTTGGCGCCCTCACTATTCATGCTGAAGAATCTATTATCTCAAAGACTAGAACAGAGTTAGTATTGAGGTGTTCAGATTTGGAATCTAGGGATCTGTTCTCAAAAAGTGTATGGACCTACTCCCTCTCTTCTTTCTTTTCTTTATTTGGGTTTTCCTTTTTTTTTGGACAATGGTTCCATAGTGTTGCTCTTTCAGGACCCCTTTCTGGCAATATCAAAAACTGCGGACAGTGGTACCCCCATTCCCATTTGTAAAACTGAGGTTTTGATAAATGATCTCAATCCGGCATGGAAACCAGTATATCTGAATGTTCAGCAGGTTGGAAGCAAGGTAAATGTTTTCCTTTGCAGTCAAGACTCTGCAATTCACTAGACAAATTACCGCCATCCAGTGCATGCATAAATCGTTTGCAAACATTAGGCATGCTTTGATAATATGTATATGAACAACCAAAGTTTAACAATTTGTTCACGTTAATGCTATTATGACCCAGTAAGGTGACATTACACTTCTACCATGTGTAACTTGCTACTATGTGAGACAAGTTTGCTATCCGAAATGGAAAATGGCAAGTTAGGCTTCATACATGTTGGTCAATCCAAAAGCTTTGCTAGACATTTAATATGAGATATTACGTTTCAATACATGTTGGTCAATCAGAAGTGGAAAAGGGCAAGGTAGTCTTCATACATGTTGGTCAAGCACTATCTGATTTACATGCGATATTACGTTTTGGAATATGGATATTTGGTAGTTTCCTTGAATTCATTGCTCTTAGTATCTAATGCTATCTATTCAAAAAATGTTCTCTTGCTTAACTTGTGCAGGACACTCCGTTAATTATGGAGTGTTTTAACTTCAACAGCAATGGCAAACATGACTTGATTGGGTAATTGGAGGGCTTTCTCTTGTACTTGTCTTTTCCTCTCCTTTTATAGGCTAGTACTGATTTTGCTTCTTTGCCCGGGACTATCCAGAAAAGTTCAGAAATCATTAGCAGACTTAGAAAAGCTTCATTCTGTTGGGCAGGGGGAACATTTATGCGTACCAACTGCCGTTGGACATAATCATCACGAGAAGGTTCTTATACTATGAGCTAGGTGGATTTTCACAACTAATTTTTTAGTCTTAGCCTGTGACTAACTTTAGCTATAACTTTGGCGTAGATCTGCAAGAGTCAACTATTTGTAGACAAGTTTTGTGATATGGTCCAACATACATTCCTGGATTACTTGTCTAATGGATGTCAGCTGAATTTCATGGTCGCCATCGATTTCACAGGTACTCATGTACGCAGTTTCTGCTACTTAAATTTAAATGTTTGGATTCATGTCAGATGATTATGTTGCCATAGGTCCAAATCTGGTGCCTAATAGTTTCTGAATTAGAGGGGTGCATGTTTCATTTTTTAATTTGACAAAGGCTACCGGATGAATAGCTAGATCCGAAGCATTTAACTTATTCTGGCTTGATAGGTTATTTGACAGTTAGATAGTACCCATTGATCCCTTTCACTGACTTATGTCACCATACTCTAGAAGTTCCCGTTGATTTCAATGAAGCTGTATTCCACCTATTTGAATTGGATAGGTGAATTCAAATTGCCATTCTATTGTTTCCAAGGGCTTGTTGTGTGTTAAACAAGAGCTGTCATCTCTTTGCTTCTGGTTCTTGGACTCAATTGCATGTATTCAATATCTCAACTTTGCTTTAATTTGACTTACTTTATCCCCTCACCTTAGCATTACTTACTCATAGTTGCACTAATTTTATGTTACCTGATTCCTCTTTTTCCCCTTAATTGTGGTAACATCTTTACTTATGCTCATCAGTTTTTCAATTTTTTATTTTTCCAATACTACTTTGAGGCATGGCTATCCTTACTTTACTAAGCTTGTTTCAAGTATTTTGTGGGCTGGTGAGCTTGCAATGGGCATTTTACCACTCTGTTTCTTACCCTATTGACTACATATGAAACTTCTTTAGCTTCACCTTATGCTGATTCATCCAAGATGCTGAAAATTGACACTTCTTGAAATCATAGCCACTGATTTTGACCTATTTTCCCTAGTACTTCCAATACTTTGTGTGCTTTCTTTCTATGAAATTCACAAAGTTCTGTACTTTATGCCATATAGACTTGAGTACTAACTTCCATTTTTTCTTCTCAGCTTCCAACGGGAATCCCCGCCTCCCTGATTCATTACATTACATTGACCCTTCTGGACGGCCAAATGCATACCAAAGAGTAAGAACCTATATAAGTGTGACTCTTTTCTTATTTATTAAGAGTTCCTACATAATGTTGATCTGTTGATCTCAGGCGATCTTGGATGTTGGAGAGGTATTGCAGTTTTATGATTCAGATAAGCTGTTTCCTGCATGGGGTTTTGGAGCCCGTCCAATCGATGGTCCAGTCTCCCATTGTTTTAACCTAAATGGAAGCAGCAATTACTGTGAGGTGAAAATTTCAATAGCATTTCATTTTCACTACACTTATCGAATAGCCTTAAACATGCTTTCCATTAGTGGATATTGAGTGTTCCTCTTTTTGTTACCGCAATCTATTGGATTAAGCTTTTGGTTTTTCTTTTCTCCCAGGTTGAAGGAATCCAAGGAATTATGACGTCATATATAAATGCCCTCTTTAACGTTTCGCTGGCTGGCCCAACTCTTTTTGGACATGTGATTAGCACTGCTGCGCAGATAGCTGCCCAGTCTCTAGCAAGTAATCAGCAAAAGTACTTTGTCTTGTTGATAATCACGGTAAGAAGCAGATTTTGAACACATGTACCCAAAAAAGTGACGATATGCCAACGGAAGAAAATGGGAAGGAGGGTGAGAGAAAATAAAGATATTTCAAATGCAGTAGAATCCGTGTTTCTCAACTTCTATGAATGGTCACTGCCATTGGCTACATTCAAATGAAATTTTTGCAATTTCACCTGGGGAATTAATGTGTCATCTAATTTCCTTATTCTTCCCAACTCTCTGCAAACTGTCAGGATGGAGTAATAACAGATCTCCAAGAAACAAAAGATGCCCTTGTGACAGCATCCGATCTACCAATATCAATCCTTATTGTTGGAGTTGGAGGAGCAGATTTTAAAGAGATGGAGGTACCTCACTTTTCTTCACATTACTTAAAAACTGCCAAATTTCTGCATCCAACGTATCCTTCATATTTTTACATCCATCCAAATGTTGTTAACTTCCTGAATTTGATCATTGTTTTGCAGATTTTGGATGCAGATAAATATGGGAAACTTGAAAGTTCAACTGGACGAGTTGCATCACGCGATATGGTCCAGTTTGTTCCATTTCAAGATGTACATAGTAAGTCAAGCTTATCAAAAACGAGATACTCACGAGATTTATAAACGTACTAACAAGACCCCATATATAAAATCTTACCGCAATTGATGATAGATAAGAGACTTTTGTTTCGGCTTGCAGGTGGAGAGGCCTCTGTTGTTCAATCACTCCTAGCAGACATACCTTCCCAATTTCTAACCTACATGCAAACAAAAGATATTCACCCGGATACGTGATTACACAAACATGAGTATATATATAATAGTTCATTGTGTTTTTGGTTCTCATGCCATTTGATCAGTTCACCATTGTTGAGCCTGTGATGGGATGCAAGCAAAGGTTTCTTGGTTTCTCTCGGGGCATTTTTCATATTTGATAGGAAAGCTAGACTATTGGATTGGCCATCACTATTGAGCAAATGTTCATTATTTTGTGTATAGCAGCTACAAGGATCTTTCTGGTTCATGATCCATAATCCAAGGGTTTCTATTTGTTTTTGGTGACTTAATGTCAAATTCAGTCTTGTCATGAGTTCAATTTTTGGTGAAAAACATAACACATGATGGATGATTAGACACTAAGATAAACCGGGATATTATATATTTATATTTATTATTTAGTGTGGAGTTGTTGGATCCACAAATCCGATTTGATTGTTTTTGGTGACTTGATGTCAAATCTGGCTGAAAAACACTCTGATACTTGAACCAAACGTCATATTAAAGAGAAAGAAGCACAACAGAGCCGTACCACATTCAGTTAACTTAAGCCTGACTTCAAGCTCACATCAAACATGCGCCCCCGACTGATGTTATTATGATAATAACTGTCTTTTCTAATGTCAGCCCTCGATCCTCTTGGGATCTTTTGAAAGTTCCATTGGTTTGGGTCTCTATTTGAACTGAATACCCGACCTGGCGTCCGGTCTTGCGTTAAGGTACATGGGGACTGTTGGTCTCTGGCCTCATTGGCCCATCTCTTTGGTTTGGCCCAATATTTTCTTCCACGGGCTTGTCTTATGCGTTATCAAGTAATGAGAAAAGTCCGTTATTTAGCTCACTACACACACTTTCTCTTTTTAATAAACATAAAGGGAACACCCAATTTATATGAACGAACTTTGAGACTGATTTACACTTTCTCTTTTTGATGAACTCCATTACAAAATCTCCTTTTACCCTAATAATTAGAGGGCCATTTACAAAAAATTATACCGCACAAAATTACCGAAAAAACTTATCTAGAAAAAATGGTCCAAAAAAACTGCTAAAAAAAATTGCTTCATTTCTATGGGCTTAACAAGCTCTTATCGTCACTTTTCAACAATTTGGCTATTTTTTCCTCTTTTCAATGAACATGAATTTTTCTACCTCTTGTTGTTACTTTAATTTTTCCCTCCTTCCCAATGAAGATGATTCATGAATTTCTCTCTCTTGCTCTTGCTTTCTCTCCCTATAGTACGTACTCATCTCTATATTTTAATACACGCATTGGGTGAACACCCGTCACTAGTGTACGTAAATATATACATACATATGTATAGACACATACACTATAAATATATATTTTATAACTTAGAGTGTCGGAGGCCTAATTAAAATTGGAGCAAAAGTCAAACTTCATCCCATCCCATGATCAACCAGGTTTGGCCTACAGAAATAAATAAAGATTTTTTTCCCACATTTTAAATATGAACAAAATAAATTTCGAGCGTTGAACGTTATTATCACACCGCCGCGGCTATCACCCTTACTGTCATTGGTTCTACCGCCACCATTTTCAAATTTTCAAACTTAGGCTTGGATCTTGGATCTGTGGAAGAGAATTATGATAACTGATAGAAAAAAATAAAATAAAAACCGAGAAACAAACATATATTTCTTTTTTAAGTTGAATTAGGAAAATAAAAAAAGAATCATGTTTTTTGAGAAATTTTTTTTTTTTCCTTGATCGATATATCAAATTATGCTGACTAATATATCAAGAGTGCTACATACACATTATTTTTACACATTATTTGTGCACATCACTTAAAATTACATCATTTTATGTTAAAAAAGACCCAAATATGTTTTCAGCGATGTTTGTCAAAAATAAATATGATTTTTTCTCAACACAAAACGGCATAGTTTTAAGTGATGTGTAAAAGTGATATGCAGAAATGATGTGTTTATAGCATATTCCAATATGTATATAAGTATATCCATATGTAATGTGTATTCTCATTGCCTCAATCTCAGGGGTGAAATTAGTCCGTTTTGACCGAAAAACTCATACCAAACCAGTAATTTCAGCTTGTGTTGTTGTAAACCAAAATCGAACCAAACTATTTCAGTTTGGTTCAGTTTAATTTTTTTGGTTCCAGTTTGGTATTGGTCTAGATTTTATTTTAAAACTAGTTTCCGATTTGATTTGGCCCAAGTACAAATTAAAAAAATTCTAAAAAATTAAAATCTAATATAATTGATATACAAAATTCTAAACCATTGCAAAATTAAAACCCAATAACAAATCAAAGTCAAAAGAAAACAGTTTTGAAACTTAAAAAAACATGTATTAACCTAGATATTTTATTTTCTAGGGTTTAGTACAAGAACCAATTGGGTTGAGTTCTTAGGTGACTAAAACCGGAATTAAACTGAACCAATTTTTTTTTTTTTTAAATCTCAAACTGGATCAAACTATCAACTCGGTTCGATTTTTCAATTTAAACTTTCACCTCTATTTTGAGAGTTTATCAAAGCAATCACCCACAACTATTCCATAGCTTCCTCTTGTAATAGGTTTCTTCTTTCTTCTATGTAAATAACTATACATTCTCCTACTTAATCTACTTCTAGCACATAATTTTTAGAACGCTCCAAGTCGAGAAACGGTGGTTGCTCCGTCTTCCGTGTGCCGTAATCCCTTGTTCTGATGGTCTCTGATGACTAAATCCCCCCTTAGGCTAGGTTTAGGCTC
Source organism: Arbutus unedo (assembly GCA_014822125.1). Lineage (NCBI taxonomy): Eukaryota > Viridiplantae > Streptophyta > Magnoliopsida > Ericales > Ericaceae > Arbutus > Arbutus unedo. Next base: position 1,070 of record JABCMJ010043865.1, on the reverse strand, counting down.
TACTAGGTAGATGATTTTATTATTTAGCTAGCCAAAGTCATAGCTAGCCCCAATATATATTTAAAGGAGAGACTCAAGAGGCCAACACTTTTTTAAATTAATATTAGACTAATATTTAAATTTTTTATTTTTAATTAAATTTTAATGATTCGAACCGTTCAATATGTTTAAAACATATTTTTAAGGGTACCCACGAGAAATCAACTCAAAATATTATCGGAAATGGTATGATCCAAGTAGTGGCTCAAAATGATGACATAAATTGTTTTATGAACTATTGTTTGGATCAAGTCTTTTTCGATAATATTTTGAGCTGATTTCTCGCAGTTATCCTGAAAAACATGTTTTCAACATATTGAACGGTTCGAATCATTAAAATTTAATTAAGAATAAAGAATTTAGATGTTGATTGATACAAAAAAGTGTTGATCCTTTGGACTTTTTCCATATTTAAATCGTTCCAGTCTTTATAGTTCGTTGAATTCATAGTTAAGAATCCCTTCCTCTCAACGTGATTGGTCTTGTACGTACTTAACTCACGTATTTACTAGGTTATAATTGCTTTAAAGAATTATTTTTTTGAGAAGAGAATAAAATAATTTATCTTGAAAAATCAAAGCAAAATATTTCAACAAAATCGGAAAGCAAATTAATATTTCAACAAAATCGGAAAGAAACATTATTATATTTATCGTAAACTTTTTTTTTTATTTTTTTAAGAGAAAGTCTTTGATCTTATAAAATTTTCATAATTCAAAATAAATGGAATAAATTTATTTGAGTGTGTAGATTTTTCAATTCAAATAAATTCTAAACTTTAATTTTAAATTCAAAAATATTTTCGGAAAAAAATTTCTTAGCACTCTTTTTTTTAAGAACAATGCTACGGACACAGATGTGTCTAGCACCGCCGAATGCACGTGAAATTCTTAAATTATCAAAGACTCCACATGCATCCGACAAATTTAAATACATCTATATCTAAATTTATATATACATCTGTGTACAGAATTTCTCTTTTTTTTTAAACCAAGCACTTTCCTCTGTAATATGTAGCTCACGCTATATTC
>JABCMJ010043761.1:0-11173 GCA_014822125.1 Arbutus unedo | reverse complement strand
TCTACTTTAATTAATTTAATAAATTTGCGGGTTCTTACATCTAGAATAGCGTTAACTTGACAAAAAATGGAAAAAAATCCTATAATGCCTCGAAATCTTTGATTGTAGTGAAAAAAAAGTGGTTGTTTAAGTTGTAATACTTTTTTCCTTTTTTGGAGTCTGTGTTTTTTAATTTTTTAATTTTTTTCCTTTTTTTCAAACTCTAGCTGTTTTATGACAGTGGATGCCACTTGCCTCTGATATATGAGTAACAATTGATAGACAACTTATTCAACGACCTTAATGCCCCCTGCTTAGGTTACAAGCTCCCGCTACTTAGCTTGGCAATACTGAGATGACTGCGTGTCATTTATACACCCAATAATGATAGAATATTATACCGATGTGGGAGAAAATTAAATACGTATAATGGATATCATGTGTCACTTGTTGCTGGCTATTGATTAACTTCTATTTCTTACACTAACGTAGTTTATTTGACAAATACTTGCTATGGCCTCCACAATTTGCAAGTCAGTAAGACAAAGCATAGAAAGGAGATTATTGATTTGCTTCCTAGTTAGGATGATTGCTATAGATGAAATTTAGTAATTTGTAAGGGAAAGAACCTAAAAATAATATCATAACAATTATATCAAAATCTTTAATGAGTAGTGCAACCCAAATTGAATTTAATAGTTAATGAAAAAATTAAACAACAATTCTTATTGTTTTTGGAAAAAGAAAAAGAACCTAGAGTTAGATGTAATATACGATAGTCATACGATTCAACTTAAAGATAAACAAATTAATGTGAAATGTCAGGACGCATATTTCGTAAGTGTTTTGTTTCATCAACTTGAGTCTTCATAGTCTTGCCTCTGCCAACTTACAATTGTCTCAAAAAGCTAAAAAACAATTCCTATAACTTTTGAAAAAAGAAAAAGAGCCAGTGTTAGATGTAATATATGATATTCATATGGTTCAACTTAAGAGGAAACAAATTAAAGTGAAATGTCGCGACGTATATTTTGTAGGAGTTTTGTTTCATCAACTCGAGTCTTCATTGTCTTACCTTTGCCATCTTACAATTGTCTCAAAAAAAATACAAACCGTTGTTCTACGCATTGTCCAAAATTAATTAAAATAGCAAAAGACGAATAACAATTCTGATGACTTTTAAATCAATGTCACTATAGACACGCGAGTATATCTAAAAAAAGGTTTCTAAACTTTAGGTTTGAATCATTAAATGTTTTACTGTTATTAGATTTGACAACATGAGGAGGCTATAATTCAGTAAATCCACTTGAAACTAAATTAGTTTTTTTGCGTTAGAACAGGAATGATATATGTGAATGAACTCAATTATTCATCATGAAGTTCACAAGGTTGTGTTACAAAGTAAAAATATAATAAATCAACTATTTCTTAAAAGTTGTTAAAAAGACAATAATTTACGAATGTAGAACATTACCTCCGAAGCTAGCAAATACATAGCGACAACTTCTGAATTTGTGTAAGGTAAATAATTTTGCTATTGAGTTGTGTTTCATACCGATTTTTTCTTGATATAATAATATGTATATGGTTTTGAATGCGACTACGTCAATAGTTCACAAAATTTTGTGACAATAAATAGGATTTGCGCTATCTTTTTATCTCAATTTGTAATAAATATCAATCGTGTTGTTTGGCTTGATGGATTCTTTTTTTAGGTCAGGTTGTAATTTTAGATTAAAAACATTCATTCACTGTACACATCTACAATTGCGTTAACTAGACAAAAAACTGAAAACATCCCATAATGCATAGAAATCTTCGATTGTAGTAAAAAAAAAGTGGTTGTTTAATTTGTAATATTTTTTTTCTTTTTTCGGAGTTTGTGTTTTTTAAGTTTTTAATTTTTTTTCTTTTTTTTAAAGCTCTAGTTGTGTTATGACAGTGGATGCCACTTGTCTCTGATATATGAGTGACAATTGGCAGACAACTTATTCGACGACCTTAATACCCCTGCTTAGGTTACAAGCTCCCGCTACTTAGCTCAGCAATAGCGAGATGACTGCATGTCGTTTATAAACCCAATAATGATAGAATATTAATTATACCGATGTGGGAGAAAATTAAATACGTATAATGGATATCATGCGTCACTTGTTGCTACCTATTGATTAACTTCTATTTCTTCCACTAACGTAGTTTAATTGACAAATACTTGCTATGGGCTCCACAATTTGCAAGTCAGTAAGACAAAGTATAGAAAGGAGATTATTGCTTTGCTTCCTAGTTAAGATGATTGCTATAGATGAAATTTAGTAGTTTGTAAGGGAAAGAACCTAAAATTAAAATCATTAAAATTATATCAGAATCGTGAATGAGTAGTGCAACCCAAATTGAATGTAATAGTTAATGAAAAAAATTAAACAACAATTCCTATAATTTCTGGAAAAAGAAAAAGAACCTAAAGTGACAATGTAATATAAGATAGCCATATGGTTCAACTTAAAGAGAAACAAATTAAAGTGAAATGTCGCGACGCATATGTCGTAGGAGCTTTGTTTCATCAACTCGAGTCTTCAAAGTCTTGCCTCTGCCAACTTACAATTGTGTCAAAAAGTTAACATACAATTCCTATAATTTTTAGAAAAAGAAAAATAATCTAGAGTTAGATGTAATATATGATATTCATATGGTTCAACTTCAAGCGAAAGAAATTAAAGTGAAATGTCGTGACGCATATTTTGCAGGAGTTTTGTTTCATCGACTCGAGTCTTCATTGTCTTGCCTCTACCATCTTACGATTATATAAAAAATAAAATAAACTATTCTACGGATTGTCCAAAATCAATAAAAATAGCAAACGATGAATTATTCTGATGACTTTCAAATCTATTGTCACTAGACACTAGTGTATATCTATAAAAAGGTTTCTTAACTTTTGGTATGAATTATCAAATGCTTTATTGTTATCAAATTTAACAACATTAGGATGTTATAATTCACAAAATCCACTTGGAAACTAAATTAGTTTTTTTGCATTAGAGCAGGAATGATGTATGTTAATACTCAATTAGTTGTCATGAAGGTAAGAAGGTTGTGTTACTAAGTAGAAATATAATAAATTAATCAACTATTTCTTAAAAGTTGTTACCAAGACAATAATTTACGAATGTAGAACATCACCACCCAAGTTAGTAAATATATAGGAACAACTTCTGAATTTGTGTAAGGTAAATGATTTTGCTATTGAGTTGTGTTTAATAACGATTTTTTCTTGATATAATATTGTGTATATGGTTTTAAATGCAAACAAGTCAATAGTTCACATAATTTTGTGACAATAAATAGGCTTTTTGCTCTCTTTTTAGCTCAATTTGTAATGGATATTAATCATGCTGCTGGGTTGGATGGATTCCTTTTTCATGTCAAGCTGTGACTTTAGTTTAAAAACATTCATTCACTATACACATCTACAATAACGTTAACTAGACAAAAAAATTGAAAAAATCCTTTAATGCCTAGAAATCATTGATTTTAGTACAAAAAAGTGGTTGCCGAAGTTGTAATATTTTTTTTCTTTTTTTGGAGTCTGTGTTTTTTAATTTTTTTTCTTGTTTAACTCTAACTGTGTTACTACTGTAGACACCACTTGTCACTGATATGTGAGTGAGAATTGACAGACAACTTATTCAACCACCTTAATGCCCCTGCTTAGGTTACAAGCTCCCGCTAGTTACCTTGGCAATAGTGAGATGACTGCGTGTCATTTTAATGACAGAATATTATATAGATGTGGGAGAAAAATATATACATATAATGGATACCACGTATCATTTGTTGCTGCATATTGATTAACTTCTATTTCTTACACTAACCTGGTTTAATTGACAAATACTTGCTATGGACTTCACAAATTGCAAGTCAGTAAAACAAAGTATAGAAAGGCGATTATTACTTTGCTTTCAAGTGAGGATGATTTCTATAGATGAAATTAAGTGGTTTGTAAGGGAAAGAACCTAAAAAAAATTGAGAAAAATTCTATAAGAATCGTGAATGATTGCTGCAACCCAAATTGAATTTAATAGTTAATGAAAGAAATTAAACAAGTATTCCCATAATTTTTGGAAAAGGAAAACGAACCTAGAGTTAGATGTAATATAAGATAGTCATATGGTTCAACTTAAGTGGAAGCAAATTAAAGTGAAATGTCGTGACGCATATTTCGTAGGGGTTTTCTTTTATCAACTCGAGTCCTCATTGTCTTGCCTCTACCATCTTACAACTGTCTAAAAAAAAAAAATATAAACGATTGTTCTACGGATTGTCCAAAATCAATAAAAATAGCACAAGATGAATAACAATTCTCCTGACTTTTAAATCTATTGTTACTAGACGCACGAGTATGTCTAAAAAAAGGTCTCTTAACTTTAGATTTGAATTATCAAATTCTTTACTGTTATCATATTTAATAGCATGAGAAGGTTATAATTCACTAAAACTAATTGAAAACTAAATTTGTTTTTTTGCCTTAGTGCAGGAATGATGTATGTGAATAAACTCAATTAGTCGTCATGAAGGTAACAAGGTTGTGTTACAAAGAACAAATATAATAAATCAACTATTTATGAATAGTTGTTACGAAGACAATAATTTACGAATGTAGAACATGACCTCCCAAGTTAGTAAATATGTAGCAACAACTTCTGAATTTGAGTAAGATAAATAATTTTGTTGTTGTGTTTTTCATAACGATTTTTTCTTGATATAATATTGTACATGTATATGGTTTTAGACGCGACTAAGTCAATAGTTCGCATAATTTTGTGCCAATAAATAGGCTTTTTGCTCTCTTTTTATCTCAATTTGTAATGAATATCAAACATGTTGTTTGTATTGATGGAGTCTTTTTTTAGGTCAAGATGTGATTCTAGATTAAAGACATGCATTCACTACACACATCTACAGTAGCGTTAACTAGACAAAAAAATTAGAAAAATCGTTTAGAACCTATAAATCTTCGATTATAGCACAAAAAATAGTTGTTTAACTTGTAATATATATTTTTTTCTTTTTTTTGGAGTCTGTGTTTCTAATTTTTTAATTTTTCTGTCCTTTTTTTTAAAACTCTAGCTGTGTTACGACTGTCGATACCACTTGTCCCTGATATGTGGGTGACAATTCGCTGATAACTTATTCAACCACCTTAATGCCCCTGTGTCGGTTACAAGCACTTAGTACTTAGCTCTGCAATAGTGAGATGACTGCATGTCGGTTATGAACCCAATAATGATAAAATAATATACTGATGTGGGAGAAAAATAAATACCTATAATAGATATCATGTATTATTTGTGACTGCATTTTGATCAACCTCTATTCCTTGCACTAACGTAGTCTAATTGACAAATACTTGCTATGGACTTCACAATTTGCAAGTCAATAACACAAAGTATAGAAAGGGGTTTATTGTTTTGCTTCCAAGCTAGGATGATTTCTACGGATGTAATAAAGCGGTTTGTAAGGAAAGAACCTAAAAATAATTTCAGAAAAATTATATCAGAATGGTGAATTAATAGTGCAACCCAAATTGAACTTAATGGTTAATGAAAAAAATTAAACAACAATTCCTATAATTTTTGGAAAAAGAAACAGAACCTAGAATTAGACATAATATAAGATAGTCATATGGTTCAAGTTAAAGAGAAACAAATTAAAGTGCAATATCGTGATGCATATGTCGAGGAGGTTCTTTTCATCAACTCGAGTCTTCATAGTCTTCCCTTTGCCAACATACAATTGTCTCCAAAAATTGAACAACAAATCCTATAATTTTTTAACATAGAAAAAGGACCTAGAGTTAGATGGAATATATAATATTCATATGGTTCAACTTAAGAGGAAACAAAATAAAGCGAAAAGTCGAGACGCATATTTCTTGGGATTTTTCTATCATCAACTCGAGTCTTCATTGTCTTGCCTCTACCATCTTACAACTGTCTCAAAAAAAACATAAACCATTATTCTACGCATTGTCCAAAATCAATAAAAATAGCACAAGATGAATAACAATTCTCATGACTTTCAAATCTATCGTCCCTAGACACACAAGTATATCTAAAAAATGGTTTCTTAACTTTAGGTATGACTTATTTACAGTTATCAGATATAACTACATGAGGAGGTTATAATTCACTAAATCCAATTGAAAATTAAATTTGTTTTTTTTGCCTTAGCGCAAGAATGATGTATGTGAATGAACTCAATTAGTCGTCACGAAGGTAACAACGTTGTATTACAAAGCACAAATATAATGAATCAACTATTTCTGAAAAGTTGTTACCAAGACAATAATTTACGAATGTAGAACATCACCGCCGAAGTTAGCAAATATATAGTAACAACTTCTAAATTTGTGTAAATTAAATAATTTTGCCATTGTGTTGTGTTTCATAACGATTTTTTCTTGATATAATATTGTAGGCGTATATGGTTTTAAACGCGATTAAGTCAATAGTTGACATAATTTTGTGACAATAAATAGGCTTTTTACTTTCTTTTTATCTCAATTTGTAATGAATATCAATTATGCACCTTGTCTTTACGGAGTCTTTTTTTTTGGTCAAGTTGTGATTTTAGATTAAAATCATTCATTCAGTATACACATCTAAAATAGCATTAACAGGACAAAAAATTAGAAAAATACTGTAGAACCTAGAAATCTTCAACTCTAGTACAAAAAAGTGGTTGTTTAATTTGTAATATTTTTTTTTCGAGTCCGTGTTTTTTAACTTTTTAATTTCTTTGTCCTTTTTTTTTTTAACTTTAGCTATGCTACGAATATAGATGTCACTTATCTCTGATATATAAGTGACAATTGGCAGACAACTTATTCAACTACCTTAATGCCCCTGCTTAGGTTACAAGCTCCCGCTACTTAGCTCGGCAATGGTGAGATTACTACGTGTGATTTATAGACACAATAATGACAGCATATTATGCCGATGTGGGAGAAAAATAAATACATATAACGGATATTATGTATCATTCATTCCTGCCTATTGATTAACTTTTATTTCTTGCACTATCGTAGTTTAATTGACAAATACATACGATGTACTCCATAATTTGCAAGTCAGTAAAACAAACAACAAAAAGGAGATTAATGCTTTGCTTTCAAGTTAGGATGATTTCTACAGATGAAATGAAGTTGTTTGTAAGGGAAAGAACCTAAAAATAATTTCAGAAAATTTTTATCAGAATCGTGAATGAGTGGTACAACCCAAATTGAATTTAATAGTTAACAAAAAAAATTGAACAACAAATCCTATAATTTTTGAACAAAGAATCCTATAATTTTTGAACAAAGAAAAAGAACCTAGAGTTAGATGGAATATATATTATTCATATGGTTCAACTTAAGAAGAAACAAAATAAAACGAAAATTCGTGACGCATATTTCTTGTGATTTTTGTTTCATCAACTTGAGTCTTCATTGTCTTGCCTCTACCATTTTACAACTATCTCAAAAAAATATAAACAATTGTTCTACGCATTGTCCAAAGTCAATTAAAATAGCAGAAGATGAATAACAATTCTCATGACTTTTAAATCTATCGTCACTACACACAAGTGTATCTAAAAACAGGTTTCTTAACTTTAGGTATGACTCATTTACTGTTATCAGATTTAACTACATGAGGAGGTTATAATTCACTAAATCCACTTGAAAATTAAATTTGTTTTTTTGCCTTAGAGCAGAAATGATGTATGTGAATGAACTCAATTAGTTATCACGAAGGTAACAAGGTTCTGGTACAAAGTACAAGTATAATGAATCAACTATTTCGGAAAAGTTTTTACCAAGACAATATTTTATGAATGTAGAACATCACCACCCAAGTTAGCAAATATATAGCAACAAATTCTTAATTTGGGTAAATTAAATAATTTTGGCATTGTGTTGTGTTTCATAACATTTTTTTCTTGATATAATATTATATGTGTGTATGGTTTTAAACGCGACTGAGTCAATAGTTCACATAATTTTGTGCCAATAAATAGGCTTTTTACTTTCTTTTTATCTCTATTTGTAATGAATATCAATTATGCTCTTTGTCCTTATGGAGTCTTTTTTTTGGTAAAGTTGTGACTTTAGATTAAAATTATTCATTCAGTATACACATCTACAATAGCAGTAACAAGACAAAAAATTAGAAAAATACTATAGAACCTAGAGATCTTCAATTATAGTACAAAAAAGTGGTTGTTTAAGTTGTAATTTTTTTTCGAGTCCGTGTTTGTAAACTTTTTAATTTTTTTGTCCTTTTTTCTTTTACTCTAGTGGTGTTACAACTATAGATGTCACTTATTTTTGATATATGAGTGACAATTGGCAAACAACTTATTCAACCACCTTAATGCCCCTACTTAGGTTACAAGCTCCCGCTACTTAGCTCGGCAATAGTGAGATTACTACGTGTCATTTATAGACACAATAATGAGAGAATATTATACCGATGTGGGAGAAAAGTAAATAGGTATAATGGATATTATGTATCATTTGTTGCTGCCTATTGATTAACTTTTATTTCTTGCACTAACGTAGTTTAATTGACAAATACATGCTACGTACTCCGCAATTTGCAAGTTAGTAAGATAAAGAATAGAAAGGAGATTATTGCTTTGCTTTCAAGTTAGGATGATTTCTACAGATGAAATTAAGTGGTTTGCAAGGGAAAGAAACTAAAAATAATTTTGGAAGTTTTTTATCAGAACCGATTGAGTAGTGCAACTCAAATCGAATTGAATAGGTAATGAAAAAAATTGAACAACAAATGCTATAATTTTTAAATAAAGAAAAAGAACCTAGAGTTAGATGGAATGTATAATATTCATATGGTTCAACTTAAGAGGAAACAAAATAAAGCGAAAAGTCGCGATGCATATTTCTTGGGATTTTTGTTTCATCAACTCGAGTCTTCATTGTCTTGCCTCTACCATTTTACAACTGTCTCAAAAAAAATATAAACCATTATTGTACGCATTGTCCAAAATCAATAAAAATAGCAGAAGATGAATAACAATTCTCATGACTTTTAAATCTGTCATCACTAGACACACAAGTGTATCTGAAAAAAGGTTTCTTAACTTTAGGTATGACTTATTTATTGTTATCAGATTTAACTACATGAGGAGGTTATAATTCACTAAATCCACTTGAAAATTAAATTTGTTTCTTTGCCTTAGAGCATAAATGATGTATGTGAATGATCTCAATTAGCCGTCATGAAGGTAACAAGGTTGTGTTACAAAGTAAAAATATAATGAACCAACTATTTTTGAAAAGTAGTTACCAAGACAAGAATTTACGAAGGTAGAACATCAGCACCCAAGTTAGCAAATATATGGCAACAACTTCTGAATTTGTGTAAATTAAATAATTTTGCTATTGTGTTGTGTTTCATAACGATTTTTTATTTATATAATGTTGTAGGTGTATATGGTTTTAAACGCGACTAAGTGAATAGTTCACATAATTTTGTGCCAATAAATAGGCTTTTTACTATCTATTTATCTCAATTTGTAATGAATAACAATTATGCTCTTTGTCTTTACGGAGTCTTTTTTTTGGTCAAGTTCTGATTTCAGATTAAAATTTGTCATTCAGTATACACATCTGCAATAGCATTAACAAGACAAAAAATTAGAAAAATATTGTAGAACCTAGAGATCTTCAATTATAAAAAAAAGTGGTTGTTTAAGTTGTAATATTTTTTTCGAGTCCGTGTTTTTTAACTTTTTAATTTTTTTGTCCTTTTTTTTTACTCTAGCTGTGTTACGACTATAGATGTCACTTATCTCTGATATATGAGTGACAATTGGCAGACAACTTACTCAACCACCTTAATGCCCCTACTTAGGTTACAAGCTCCCGCTACTTGGCTCGGCAATAGTGAGATTACTACGTGTCATTTACAGACACAATAATAACAGAATATTATACCGATGTGGGAGAAAAATAAATATGTATTATGGGTATTATGTATCATTTGTTGCTGCCTATTGATTAACTTCCCTACCTCGAAATTTGGTTCAAAGGAATTGAGCTTACAAAGCTTGAGCAACATCCCAAAATCTTGTCTCAAGTGAAAAAAATGTTTACAAGCCTCAGATATCCATTAATCTCGAGATATTAGTGGTAGATCTTAAAGGAATTTGAATAATATCAAGGGAAATCAAGGGTTTGGAGTTGGGGTTTGATGGGAAAGAAGATCCCTAGAGAGAGAGAGAGAGAAAGAGAGAGAGAGAGAAAACCCCTTTTGAAAAAGTTGAATTTCTTTCCCAAAAAAATCTGATTTGACTGGATGGTCTAGAATTTGACTGGTCAGATTTACTCACTGAGTTAAAATTTTTAAAATTTCAAGCAAAATTTTAAATCTGACTGGAACATCTGACTGGTTGGTCACAGATCTGACCGGTCATATCTGACTTCTGTGCAAAATTTTCAAACCTGACCACATGGTTTTCCAAACCTAACCGCATGGTTTTCCAAACCTGACCTGATCATTTCCAAATCTGACCCGATGGTTCCAAGGCCTGACTCGATGGTTTTTCACCCCTTTTTCACTTCCTACTTCACCTCAAACATATCTTATCACTCAATTTATGTCATACACTTCAATACGAATCAATTAATAACCTTTGGATCACATAAATTGATGAAAATTTTTGGCCCCTTACATCCTCCCCTCCTTAAAAGAATTTCGTCCTCTAAATGCGTCGACACCAACACCTCTCAACAACATTAATTCACAAGACACGAATACACCGTCAAGATGCCAACACTATCACACAAGACACTGATACGTTGTACTATTCCAATGTTTCAAACCAAAACACTACATCTGACTCGTGCACGTACACTGCTCAACGAGTAAACAATCAGTAATGTATAACAAGTCTACGATATATAGGAACCGTACCAACGCAATTTTCGTAGATGTCAAACTCAACAAAAATACACAATCCATGGCATAGGTACTCAATTCTCCCTGGTCAAACAAGTCCACATGTATATGAAGAAAATTATATCAACGCACACATACATCTCAATAATAACCCTTGGTATACAACAAAAGTCTATTTAGCCCACATAACTAGGCATATACCAACACAATTTAAGCATCAACAATGT
>JABCMJ010043739.1:0-18843 GCA_014822125.1 Arbutus unedo | reverse complement strand
CACATATTAGTATCACATGTAATCTTTAGAAAAAAATTATTTTGGGCAGAATTCGTCACAAATTTTGTGGATCCTTACAAGCAAGTCTGTGATGAAGAGGCCTTTGGTTATTGCTCCAGGAAACTGAATAATAATTATATATGTTTTGGAAATATTAATAAGTATGCTCTCAATTTTTATATCAATTACTTGGGTCTACATTTTGTACATTAATTCAGTTGCCAGTTGGCAGTTTTCTTCATTTAAACATACAGTAGACCCTTTCGGTTGTTCTTTTTGGTTTTTTTAAAAAAAAAAGTCCTACACATCTAAAAAAAATTTCTCAAAAAAATTTCTAAATTCAAAATTAATAATTATGATTCACTGAGATGTGAAAACCAACAAAGTTAAAAAAATCCAATTCAGTAATTTTAAATTCTGAAAAAAAATTTAAAATTTTTTCGAAAACCAAAAACTTCTACTTAAAAAAATGAGAGGTTTTGATGGAGACATCCCAACAAATTGGGAAATGACAGGTATCCACGTGGGGATGGATGGGCAACCGTCAGCTATTTGGTTATCCCAGTGGGTCCCAAGGGGAATCCCAATCACTGAAGGCTGTTATGTAACTCTTTGTTTTTGTGCGGCAGTGAGAAAGATAGCCTCAAGGCCATTGCTGCCACAAAGATCAATCAATTAACGGCGGAGCTGAAGGGGACCGCTGGCAAGAAGGCATTCAATCCCGAGGAGAGGTTGAAAACAGGTTTCGCTCACTTCAAGAAGGAGAAATTCGAGTACGTACTAACAATTTGTTCAAGCTGTATTCGAATTTTACCGTTTGCCTTTAAATTAGGAAAATTCCAATGTATGCTGCTGGAGTACAGTTTTGCTGCAATTCGTCCAAGAGAACGTACAACAATATTAGTTAGTATTACCAGTATACACTGCTGGAGTACTGTTTTGTTGCAATTCGTTTGAGAGCATTACAACAATAAAACATTTAGAAACATAAATATTCCGGATACATTTCAATACAATTGTATTCGGAATAACTGAGTGCACATGAAATTCATCAATTATTGAAATTTTCACGTGCATTCAATAATTTCAAACACATATGCATTTGAATGTGTCGGCAATTCAATATTCCTAGCATTACTCTACAACAATATTAATTTAAATTACTAGTTAAAAAGTAAGAATTTTATCTTACTTAGTCATTTTTTCTATGCACGCTCCAACAAACCTCTTTATTATCCTCCGTATAAAATACAATATAATATATGTATATGCATGTGCATCTCTTCCACTATAAAAAAATAAAAACAAAGGAGGGGGAAATATGAAGGGGAAAAAATCTATACATCAATAGTGTAGAGAAGAAACCCAATTACCCTTATGCTTCTTGTCCTTTTGATTCTTCCCTTTCTTTCCTTGTTTGACAATGTCTTCATTTTCTTCATAAATTATAATTTCTACATGTCTTGATGCTATTTTGTTTTTTTCACTCTTCCGAGTTGTTTTTTAATTTTCATTTTTATATTTTGATGGTATACAACGGGCTCGTTTGTTTCGCCGAATTGAATTAAGGGTATTCTTACAACTGTTTGTCTTGAAATTATTTGTTCTGAGACTATGATAGGCTGTATTACCATGAATCTTATGTTTGGGAATTATATGCATTAAACGGATCAACTCTCTTTATCATCTATATCTTTTGTTTGACTTGAATAATTCAAACAAATGATAATTTGACCAAATGTTTAAATTACGTATAACAGTTGTAATTTTTATTATATTTTATAATTATAAGAATAAAGAATTATTCTTGAAATTTCTTCATATACTCAAGTAATTAATAAGAACAAGTATAGTTGTGTCATTTAACATATTATTTCCTCATGAGGAATGCTAGCTATTACTTTTGCGAAGAAAATTGTTATGGGTCTTGTTATGGCCCACTAGAAAGTGAATAATGTGCATATAATTTTAACTAAATACGAATATTAATACATAATTTTACGAATATCAATACATATTTTATGAATATCAATATATCTTTTATATATTATTCTCTATCTAGTTGCAATGGTTAACATTCTCTTTGTTAAATGAGTATTATTTTTTATTTGTTAGGAGGGGGAAATGAACAGTACTGGAGTGAGAGTGAATAACTTTTCACCATTGTGAGCCATTGAAGACGGTTAATTATTGGTTACCCTCTGTTTTTCCAGGAAAAATTCTGCTTTGTACGATGAACTTGCCAAAGGCCAGAGCCCAAAGGTGAGTTAATGCTAGTGAAGATAATTATCTCCTATTCTAATGGCATTTCTTTCTTTTTAATCGATTAAATTTAAATTACGAAGATAATTGATAGATATCAGCACTCCACTTAGTATATCATACTCCGGGGCATAAAGGGCATTCTTGTATTCTTAAGGGATAATGATGCAATTCCTCGTTTGGGTCTCATATGGATAAGAGGGGCTGAAAACAGTAGAAACTTCTATCTTGGGGACAAGAAGAACAGAGCCACATAAATTATCTGAAAGAATACAACAGTAGTTGTACTTTTGTACAATTGCCCAATGAGTCCTTTTAGAGTCTCTCCGGAAGCAGCAATATGATCCTCTGTAAAAAAGAAGGTTAACTCACACATGTATTAGACCTAAAATAGATGAACCCATCAACATTGTGTAAATTGTCTGGCTTGCAAAACTTTTTTCCTTTTTTTTTTTTTTTTTTGAAGCAAAAAATGCGAGCAATGTCCATGCAGAAATAGATATTTTGACAACATCATAATCCTGTTAATAATTTAATTTGAATTGCTTTTTGCTAATTGATGCAGTTTATGGTATTTGCCTGCTCCGACTCTCGTGTTTGCCCTTCTCATATTCTGGATTTCCAACCAGGGGAGGCTTTCGTTGTTCGAAACATTGCCAGCATGGTCCCTCCATTTGATAAGGTTCTCTAAACAAATCCTTAATTTTAATATTTTTGAAGAGTGATTTCACCATGCAGTAACAAAATAATTCAACTTCTTATATTTATAGTGTGAAAATAAAATAAAAATAAATTCAGGAGAGTAAATTGCTGATTGATAAGGCATAAATTAAAACCATAGCAAACATTCCCCTTCCCCACCTACAGAGTATCCCAAAGTCATAATTGGAGCTTAACATTCCAATTGAAGCAATTTGGAGTCATCCATAGCTTTATAGACATCTACTAGTTCCCTTGAAACCTTACATTTGGGTAGCAATTACAAATTGCTGGTAATAATTGCTTAATTGACTTGGTTTCATTATCTGATGCAGACAAAATATTCAGGAGTGGGGGCGGCAATTGAATATGCAGTACTACATCTAAAGGTAACTTTTCTAACTTTATTTTACACGTCTAAGGTGTTCCCATTAATGGCGGTGGATCCCTTTATGATGGGAACTTTTGCGGTGAAGGAGTTGTGCCGTTAAGACCTACCCCACCCACTTGCTCTCTAATACCCCCAGAAGGTCCAAATCTTTCGTAGGCCCAGAAAACCTCCAAAATAATGGTTTATTTACCGTCTGCTTTATTGACAAGTGTCAATTCAATTACACTCCAGCCCATTTTTTATGCTGCTATAAGGAAATACTTTTTAAAGGATTGCTTTTTATTTTTTTTATTTTTAAATATTGGAGTTGATGAGAGATTGTGGTGCAGGTGGAGACTATTCTGGTCATTGGACACAGTGCTTGTGGAGGGATAAAGGGCCTCATGTCTATCCCGGAAGACGGGACCACTGCAAGGTAAGCTTATTCCCTAATTATCTTTTTCCAGCTTCACACAACTTGCAAAACTTGAGGGTCTTCTCCTATGTGAATCTAGTATTCCTTTATGCCCCTTGGCAAACTTTTTTGGAGTCAATTTCATGCCCGCCCCTACCAACTTGTTTGTTAGCAGTTAAAAAAGTGTTTATTGCTTATCATCCTGAATATGGTTATCCAGGTTATCATATTCAAAGTTGTTTACTTCATTAGACTTCAGATATGATACCTGGATTACTATTATATCGACCTAAAGGAGAATAAATTATCTTACCCCACCCTATATTCATATATTATCCCCTTTCATATCTCCTTCTATTTACGCAAATGTGATTATTGATTATGAGAATAATATTATTAATTACGAGAATCTCATTCACCTACTCATATATATTATATCCTCATTCCTCAAAAAATACTCAAATAAATTTTTTATAACTATTCACCTCTTTATAATAAATCTTCACTTTAACTATATTCATTCTACACTATATCTACCATATTCCTTCTAAAATTGTGGTAGCTGCCATGATTGTGTACCCTTTGGAATCAACCAAACTCCGAAAGCATTGGAAATCTAGTTGGCAACTTTCACAACTTGCCTATTTGTGCATATTATAAAGCAGCTGCTAATACTTATAGAATAGTATATATGCAGCTTTCTCTGATAACTCCTCGTAAGATTATTTATTTGTTGAAATTTCCTTTCTATTTGTTTATGGAATCTTTCTCTTGATGTTGAAAACTAAAAAAAAAAATTGCTAATAAAGTTATTTTCCGTTTGAACAACCAGTGAATTTATAGAGAATTGGGTGCAAATATGTATGCCTGCTAAGACAAAGGTGCGAGCAGAGAACGACGGCTTGGATTTTGCTGAACAGTGCAAGAAATGTGAGAAGGTAACTACCCTCTTCGATCTTACCAAGTTTAGTTGGTGTTAGTTACAAACTCTAAAAAAAATTAGTGTTCATTACAAGTTACTTTGGTTAACAGTAATCACAATTGTACCGTGGCCTCCTCCATATAAACAAATCAAGAAGATTAAAGACTTTGTAGAGTTCATTAAACTTTCAAATTCTGTTTGAACAGGTTATTACTTGAGATTAAATCGTTGTTTGATATCTGCTTGTTTGATAAACAAATCAAGCGTAAACATATTTTTAAAACTCCATAATTATTCAAATCATGCTAACAGTCTACTATTTAGTTTGTCGCTACACACACATCACTTTTGTACATTATTTTTGCATATCACGCAAAACTATGTCATTTTGTGTTTGATGGAAACCCAAATATGTTTCGAGCAATTTGGGTAAAAAAAATATGTGATTTTTTCTCAGTGCAAAACGACGTAGTTTTGAGTGATGAGCAGTGTAAAAGTGATATGTGTGTAGCATTTTTGTTGTTTATTAGCGTTAGTTATGTTTCATTGAAGAGACGAGGAGTTTTATAGATAGAAATGCGTCTGGAATTATTCGATGTGCGTAAATCTCATTTCATGCACATAAAAGTCGACCAAATGCATAAGTGTCTGAACATTTGTGTCGCGATCAATTTCCTTGATGGAAAAGAACAAACCAAAATCTTGTTGGCGTCATTAAAGGGCTAACTACATACCATTCTACTTCTAACTTCCAACCATTAGTTCAACTCACTGGTTTCAGTTTAGCAAAAAATAAAAAAGTTTGCCTTGTAGGAGTATTAACTTCTTCTTCATTTTGTGTGTGGGATTAATATTGCAGGAGGCTGTGAATGTGTCCCTGGCAAACCTTTTGACCTATCCATTTGTGAGAGCAGGTTTGCTGAACAAAACACTGAGTGTAAGGGGTGGACACTACGACTTTGTCAAGGGGGTTTTTGAGCAATGGAGTCTTGAATTTGGCATTTCCCCTTGTCTGTCGGCATGATTATCCAGATTTTCGTGAAATCACAACCACTGTTCTCTGTACATGTTTTTGCCAGCGTGTACATGTTTGGCAAAAAATAAAGTTGGCCGGCAACTTTCTGGCCTAATTTATTTATTTTTGGTCTTCTTACTATAGTCCCTAATTTTGTTTCCTTCGAATTGGACGGACTTTGATCAAGGTGTAGAAGGAATTCTTTTAGTGCAAATGATTTTTTTTATTTTTCCAGAAGTTTTGTGCATAATTCTTCTTGATTGGGTACTTATCTTAAAGGGAGACTCAGCTGTACCATTCTAATTACATTCCTTGTATGCATTTTCTGAGTCTATAGCTTTACTTTGCTGAAGGCTGCTATCTTTCTAGTTTGTACAGATAATTTGCTGGTACAAGGTCGTCGTCACCGACATTTCAGCCTATTTGTGGTAAGTTGGCGGCAGGCTCCTCCGTGGCCTCATCATCGGAAACTTATCAGTCAAGAACTGCTCCTCTCGGTTTGAGTCAGAAGACATTCAAAAAAATATTATGTTAGGATATATATATGATATCATATAAACGCGTAAATAAATATCCAAAGAAAATGTAATCTACCCAAGATTTTAAGGTAAAGAAAAACCTGTTGCTCTGATACAAAACTGTAATGCCCCTATTCTTGGAGACATTAATAAAAAAAATGATCAAACTCCAAACATTTCTTCATTTAATGATTAAAGGAAAATGCATGTTTGTTTAATTTATAAAATACTGAAATATCAAAATAAAGTCTCAGCAAGGAGGATTTCTAATGTCCTGCCTTTTGTTATTGGTAAATTCCGATTTGCGTTTGTGGAGAATAGTGGTATGCAAGATGGGGTACTAATTGCAAATTAGATTTTCCACTTTTGAAAATCAAGAAAAAAGAAAGATTTGGTTATAAAGTTAGACTTTGAGGAAGCCTACGATAACTTTGATGTCACGACGGACTAATAAACCACAAAACATTGATGTCAAAACAATAAATGCAAATAAAAAATGAATAAAGACAAAAAATAAATTCGAAAAAATAAATTTAGCCAAATAAGGCATCAAAACAAGTTCACCAATTGTGATTTAATGTTTATTAAAGACAAACATTACTAACTAAACCACTACACAACAAAATGAAAAATAGTTTAATGCACTGTATAATTACAAAGGTATAATATATGTTTTATAATATAAAAGTATTACCGAATCGGTACAGCTATAATATGTTACATATTTTATGCTCCTATTTACTTTTGTAATTTTATAGAGTAATGTTAAGGGACATATCCAGACATAAATGTATCCTTACCATCTGTATATAAAGACTTTCTCAATTTTATTTGATTCGGTTCGAATATCAGTTCGATTCGGATATCGTTTCAATTATTAACCTAAATCATATTCGAAGCATATGCGAGCAATTATTTGTCGGTCACTACTTTTATTTGTATCTACAGAAAAAAATCGGTTACGGTTTGAAAAAAAAGACCAATTAGCTTTAAGTATTTGTCTGATAAGAGCAAAATGTCATCCTTAAACAAAATATCACCAACCCATTTCCATAGCTCTACTTTAGGAAATAAAAACTCCATTTTGCATAACAATAGCCTCCAACTACATCTCATATACTCTGTTTCCATTCTCTAATTTGAAAACCCTCTCACCAAATTCTCCTCGCCTCAACATTTCTATTCTAAACCACTCTTCTGTTCTCTCTCTCTCTCTCTCTCTCTCTCTCTCGTACGCACAGATCCCTTTCGCTTTCGGATTGAAGTTGAGGGGGGTGAATTTGCTGAAAGATTTTTAATTACCCTAGCAAAACACCATATAAACCACTCTTCTCTCCTCTCTATTTCCTCTCTGTCTCTCTGTCTCTCTCTCCCTCTCTCTCTCTCTCTCACACACACACACCCGCGCAAGCACAGAGCTCTTTCGCTTTCGGATCGTCTGCTCTCGACTCAGGTGAGTTACAAACGTATGGCCTGATCTCTGTTTTTGTATTTCATCGGCGTTTCGCTATCATTTTGCAAATTGAATTCAGCTTTAATACTTGGATCTTCGTATCATAATGCATTCTTTGCATAATTGTTTGGTCGAATTGCGTTTGATTTGCAATTCAACCTAAATATGCTGAATCTGCTTGCCCGAAAATAACCCAATTTGGATCAGAATTGATCATTTCCTACTCGTAAGAAAAATTGGTCCAAGTTTCACACACATTATGAAACCAATGAAAACGAAATAACCAAAGGCCTTGGTGAATTTGTAATTGGTCAAATACCAGATTCACAATACACATTTAGCTACAGATAGAATCCATATTTGATTCTTCTACGTCGTTTCGTTTTACATGTGCACTGCAGATACTGCACTATAACCTCCCGAATTCTATTGTGTTTGTCAAAAATCTCAGAGTAGTTCAGTTTATTTTACCCTATTTTTATAACACAAATCCTAAATTAAGTAGTCTAGTACATATCAACCTATATCTCTTAATTAGTAATTAAATTGTGATTCGTGCTCCTAATTATTTAAAAAGTACAGGTGCTTTACAACTCAAAATTCACTAAAATTAAATATCGTATTAAGAAATTAAAAATTACCAAATTATAATATGGTAACATTTTATTTTATTTTTTTGAAATTTATTGAGATAAGGACCGTCACCGAATTTCTCACGAGTCCATTTTTCATTGGTTGGTGACGTAGAATATGTGGTCTACCACTTTTGTCAATATGTTCAACTTGATAGCATTTGTATGGTTCAAAATAGTCTTCTACTTCTTTAATCTTCTTCCTTTTTTCTATTTCTTTTTTTTTTGGTTGAATCTAATTGTTGTAATCCTCATCCAATGAGATTTCTTATCACTTTCACACAATCCCAACATTTAGGTTGTCTAAATCTGACCTTAGTTTGATTGTCCACTTAGTAATAATAATAATAATTTTTTTTGATGAATTTCTATATTTATAAAAAAATTATTATTATCCCGTATCGATGGTTTTTCGAGTCCATAGACTTGTGGAGTTTACCCAAAGCCGTCCCTGCTTTCATGCATTGGTGCGCCCATCTCGTGGACCCCATAATTTATTCATAAGATTCTGTTTTTTGGAACACTGGTAATCAATATTAAATGGTAATAATGGCTTTTTAGAGAAAAAAATAATAGCAGCAATATTACCAATATTGCATACCTAAACATGATATGAAATCATTCTGAAAATGATTATTCGAGTTTTTTTATTTATAATTTATTTTTTTAATATTTATTTTTTTAAAAATATTTAATTAAATTATGTGTGATTATTCATCCCTTTATAATAAATTTCTCATCTTACCATATTTCTTCTCTTTCTTGTATTTTTTTTTTGAATTTTGTCCGCTAATAAATGAGCTACTTTGAGAAAGGAAACATTTGTGGACAAGGCGCAAACCATAAGTTTACTTCTTAAACATGTTTGGATTGAGAAAATAGTATATATAATTTGTGAAAGTTGAAGAAAAAAAGTGAGATGTTTTTTATAGTACACAGTAAAATGTGACGTGCATTAAAATAATATTATTTTAATGTACAAAATATTATTTCGAATAAACTCTTACAAATAAATTTTTATTTTTATATCAAAATAATATTATTTTGTTACATTACACAACTACTGTATTGCAGGTCCGTATTTCGAATGGTAACTTTTCATTACATTATTACAAGGAGACACGAAAGTCAAGTGAAAAGAAATATGGCAACTTTTCCTCACAAGAAAGTAAACATTTTTTCTGTTCATTACTCTCTCTCCATCTTTATTTATTTATTTAATTTTAAGATTTTTAAAGAGACAAAGTCATAATTGACAAAAGAAATATAAGTTTTAAAAATCTAAAAGTGTATTTTCTTCAACGCATAATTTTTTAAGAAGAAGATTCTTATGAAAAATTTTAAAATCAATTTAAAAAAAGTAATTTAAAATTTTTTTTATGCTTTTTATATGACTATTAAACTTTACAAGAGATTTGACTCTTACGTCGAAAATGTATTAACTATAAGTATCCACTAATAATCTATTTTGAAGAAGAAAAAAATTGAAGAGAGAGAAAGAGTAATAAGAGGAGAGAAAGCCGCATGTGATTGTGACCCTTTTCTAACACGAAAACATTATGATAATAATTAACGTAATTAAACCTTGTCAACATAATTTAACACCTCACCTAATTGATCCCACCCCCGGGGCAAGATTTTCATGTCCCAAAATATACGTTATCGGAAATCAAAGAAAATATATATTCATTAGTTAGTAATAAATTACAAAAATTATATATCAAATCAAAACGAACAAAATTATATAAATTATAAAATGTAATGTAAATCAATATGATACCGAATCGAGTTTTGTGTATATACGATCTCCTTAAAACTGATTCGTCGTCTCACCGTAAGTGTTAGAGGATCATAATTGACGTTTTTCTCGCATAGTAAAGTGGTTCAATCAGATGTAAAAAAATCGACTTTCATTCTACTGTCGAACTTCACTGCACCTGCCCCCCTCTCTCTCTCTGTCTCTCTCTGTTCAAATGAAACATCCACACACATCAAAACGATATATTTTTGGTGTTTAAAAAATTATTCATATAATTAGGCAGCATTCGAGCAATTTCTGGGCATATTTTTGTACCGCAAAACCTGCTATGTACATCTTATTTTCTATATAAATATATGCAGCGATAATTATTAATCGAAAAAATGTTTTCTAAATGATTACATATTACTCCAAGAATACCCAGTCTCTCTCCTGTCATCATGGGTGGCCTTGTTTGACTTTTGCCACCGAAATACCCGCTGTCCACATCTCACCCGTTAGCTAAATTTAGTGTTGGAAAAAAAAAAAAAAAAAACCTTGTCAGACCTGAACCTACGCCGTTAGATTCGTCATCCCTTGGCGCCACTCAATAATCGAAGGTCCCACAATCCCACGGTCTAAAAATGACATTAACCCCCCAAAATACAGGATTCATATATTCGAGTGAAATCTGAATAACATATTTTGAATTCTTAATTACTTTTAGGAAAATATAATAAATTTGACGTCCATGTCATAATTTTAACAAACTAATGCGAAAATATAATAATTTTTTTCTATTTTTGGATAAGTACTCCGGTTACCTGTCTCAGCAGTTAAGTTAACCATGGTTAGTCGTGTCTATTACTAAAACTTCTGAATTCACGAGAGCAAGTGACTTATTCTCTAACAGTGCTGCTCCGAAGCCAAATTCTCAGGAACCAGACAGAAAAAGGCCGGTACTACAACTACTGTTTTAACCCCAAAATGTTTTAATCCTTTTTCTCATGTGGATACGCGACGATCTTGTCCTTGATCCAATTGTGTCGTCGAAAAGGAATTGGTACATTTGATTTTCCTTCGGTTTTCGTCCTCAATTCATTGCGTTTCACCTGAATTGAGGACCGGAGTTATAATTTTCTCAATAATTGGAGTGATTTTGTTTGGGCAATTGTTTCTAAATTTTGTTGAATTATGCATCGACCGTATTGCGGAGGTTAATGTGTGAATCGGGAGCGAATTTACAGAGGAAGTGTAGATTCAGGCTGCCGATCGAGCTATGATCGTCGTTTTTTCTATTTTGAATTCATTAATTAGATCATTTCACGAATCACACACGCACAAAATATATTTAGGCATCTATATGTATGAATGCATAGATGAATATACGTATATGTTCGTCTAGTTTCAATTGCAGGCTTAAATCGACAGCTTAAATAGAGATTGAAGTTTTCAATCTTTCTAATCGAGTTTTGTCATCTGCAGAAAGAGGACATGGCGACAAATTCATACGAGGAAGCCATTGATGGACTTAAGAAGCTTCTCAGGTATTTCCTCTCTCTCTCACACACATGTGCGAATTAATGATTTTCACACCCCCTTTGCCCGGAAAATAATATATCATTGTATCTTTATTATATCAGGCGGTACAAAATCACCCTCTCTACATATAAACTGAACGGTAGTTTTCCTTTAAAAAATTATTAAAAATACATATTTAGCTTAGTCATATACAGAAAAAAGGGGGGAAAAAGAACGTGAGTATTACTCTGTCAAACATTGCCTGCTATTTTATTGCTTGGGTTGCTCAATTGTTAGAATCCCAATGATGAGAGATATTACGTTAATTATCACATATTAGTATCACATGTAATCTTTAGAAAAAAAAATTTGGGCAAAATTCGTCACAAATTTTGTGGATCCTTATAGATACGAGCAAATCTGTGATGAAGAAGCCTTTGGTTATTGCTCAAGGAAAACTGAATAATAATTATATACGTTTTGGAAATATTAATAAGTATCCTCTTATATCAATTTACTTGGGTCTATATTTTGTACATTTATTCAGTTGCCGATTGGCATTTCTTTCGTTTAAACTTGCGGTAGATCTGTCGACTACCCTCTTTGGTCTTTCTAAAAAAAAATTTTGAATTCAAAATTAATGGTTAGGATTTATTGAAATTTGAAAATTTACAAAATAAAAAAAAGTCTAATTCACTAATTTTGAATTCTGGAGAAAAAAACAAATTTGGGAATCAAAATTTTGTTTTTGTGTGGTAGTGAAGGCTATTCCATGGGGAGTGTCAATTACTGAAGACTGTTCTGTAATTCTTTGTTTTTGTGTGGTAGTGAGAAAGATAGCCTCAAGGCCGTTGCTGCTACAAAGATCAATCAATTAACGGCGGAGCTGAAGGGGACCGCTGGCAAGAAGGCATTCAATCCCGAGGAGAGGCTGAAAACAGGTTTCGCTCACTTCAAGAAGGAGAAATTCGAGTACGTACTGTTTAAGCTGTACTCGAATTTTACTGTTTGCCTTTAAATTAGGAAAATTCCAATATATGCTGCTGGAGTACGGTTCTGCTGCAATTCATTCAAGAGCACGTCCAACAATATTAGTTAGAATTACCAGTATATGCTGCCGGAGTACCATTTTGTTGCAATTCATTTGAGAGCATTACAATAATACAGATTTTTCGGACATATTCGAATATATATATGTGTATATATGCATATGAAGTTCATAAATTATTGAGATCTTTACATACATCAAATGATTCTAAACACATTTATTCTTAAATGTGTCCGAAATATCTGTATTTCTAACATTATTCTACATTCATATCATTTTAAATTACTGGTTAAAAAGTAAGAATTTTATCTTAGGTAGTAACTTTTTATATGCACGCTCCTAGAAGCCCCTCTTTTATTCTCTCCATGCCTATGTTAGTACTATAAAATACAATATAATATATATGCATATGCATATGCATCTTTTCCACTATAAAACAAAAAAACAAAAAGGGGGAAATATGAAGGGGAAAAAAATCTATACATCAATAGTATAGAGAAGAAACCCAATTACCCTTATGCTTCTCGTCCTTTTGATTCTTCCTTTTCTTTCCTTGTTTGAAAATGTCTTTATTTTCTTACCTAATAAGTAGTCTAAAATATATAGCTCCAATAGACGATTCCATCATAACTCTTCTCTTTCACATTCATGAGCCTAATAACATGACATATGGTACTGGAGATATTATTATTTTAGTCAAATAACCTTAGGTTCTTTTTCATTAAATAACATCAACTTGCATGCTTATCTACCAAGTAAGCAACTATCATAAATTATAATTTCTACATGTCTTCAAGCTATTTTGTTTTTTTCTCTCTTCCTAGTTGTTTTTTGTTTTTCATTTTTATATTTTGATGGTACACAATGGGCTCGTTTGCTTCGCTGAATTAAATTAAGGGTATTTTTACGATTGTTTGTCTTGAAATTATTTTTGTTGAGACTATGAAAGATTGTATTACCATGAATCTTATGTTTGAGAATTATATGCATTAAATGGGTAGACTCTTTACCATGTATATCTTTTGTTTGTCTAGAATAACTCAAATAAATGATAATTTGACCATGTTTAATTTACCTGTAACTATTATAATTTCTATTATATCTTACAGTGATATTAACAAAAAATTATTTTTAAAATTTCTTCATATAGTGTGTGTCATTTAACATATTATTTCTTGATAAGAAATTTTGCAAAGACAATTGTTAAATGAATTTTGCTAACTATCGCTCATTAGGAAGTGGATAATATACACATTATACGAAAATATGAATATTAATATATATTTTAAGAATATGAATATTCTTTTAATATATTATCTAATATTTAGTAGACGGTGATTAATAATTTTTTTTTTAAATGAGTATTATTTTTTTGTGGGGAGGGGAAAATGAACAGTGCGAATTGAATAATTTTTCATCATTGTGAGCCATTGAAGATGGGTGGGCAAATATCTAATGATGGCCCTATGCCAGCATAGCGCTGACCTTAGTTAAGACCTGACATATAGTACGCATGGGGCATTACGTGATGGAAATTGCCATATAAGCATGGTTTGTCCCCCACTCATTGCCTTATTTATGCAGTTAATTATTGGTTACCCTTTGTTTTTCTAGGAAAAATTCTGCTTTGTACGGTGAACTTGCCAAAGGCCAGAGCCCGAAGGTGAGTTAATGCTACTGAAGATAATATCTCCTATTCTAATGGCATTTCTTTTTTTTTAATCGATTAAATTTAAATTACGAAGATAATTGATAATGAGCAAAAAGAGCATTATTATTAAGGGATAATGATGCAATTCCTCATTTGGGTATCTTGAAAACAGCAGAAAATTCTATCTTGGGGACAAGAAGAACAGTAGTTGGACTTTTGTACAACTGCCCAATGAGTCCTTTTAGAGTCTCTCCGGAAGTAGCAATATGATCCTCTGTAAAAAGGAAGATTAACTCACACATGGATTACAGCTAAAATAGATGAACCCATCAACATTGTGTAAATTGTCTGGCTTGCAAATCTTTTTTCTTTTTCTTTTTCTTTTTTTGAAGTAAAAATACAAGCAATGTCCATGCAGAAAGAGATGTTTTGACAACATCATAATCCCGTTAATAATTGAATTTGAATTGCTTTTTGCTAATTGATGCAGTTTATGGTATTTGCCTGCTCCGACTCTCGTGTTTGCCCTTCTCACATTCTGGATTTCCAACCAGGGGAGGCCTTCGTTGTTCGAAACATTGCCAGCATGGTCCCTCCATTTGATAAGGTTCTCTAAACAAATCCTTAATTTTAATATTTTCAAAGAGTGATTTCACCATGCAGTAACAAAATAATTCAACTTCTTATATTTATAGTGTGAAAATAAAATAAAAATAAATTGGCCTTTCTTTATTGATTCGTATTTAAATGAGGCACTAATTGAGCCGCAAAACTCCAAGGTGTTGGTTTGGTAGTCAAGGTTTGGGACTTATAGATATGCTCTATCCAAGGTCTCAGTTCGAAATCTCTCAAGTTCTACCAACTCTTTTGAGGTCAGTCTATAAAGGGTAAAAATATCCTAACTTTAATTGGGACTTCCGCAAGTGGATAGTAGGATTAGTCACCCGACTACTAGTCGGTAGGTTGAGAGTAATTTTAAAGTCTGCCGAATACCTCGACTATCAAAAAAAAAATTGAGCCGCAACCTAAGTATATATTAAGGAAAGTAAATTGCTCATTGATAAGGCATAAATTCAAACCATAGAAAACATTCCCCTTCCCCACCTACAGAGTATCCCAAAGTCATAATTGGAGCTTAACATTCCAATTGAAGCAATTTGGAGTCATCCATAGCTTTATAGACATCTACTAGTTCCCTTGAAACCTTACATTTGGGTAGCAATTACAAATTGCTGGTAATAATTGCTTAATTGACTTGGTTTCATTATCTGATGCAGACAAAATATTCAGGAGTGGGGGCGGCAATTGAATATGCAGTAATACATCTAAAGGTAACTTTTCCAACTTTATTTTACACGTCTAAGATGTTCCCATTAATGGCGGTGGATCCCTTTATGATGGGAACTTTTGCGGTGAAGGAGTTGTGCCGTTAAGACCTACCCCACCCACTTGCTCTCTGTCGCTTCTAATACCCCGAAAGTCCAAATCTTTCATAGGCCCAGAAAACCTCCAAATAATGGTTTATTTACCGTCTGCTTTATTGACAAGTTGTCAATTCAATTACACTCCACCCCATTTTTTATGCTGCTATAAGGAAATACTTTTTAAAGGATTGCTTTTTTCCTTCTTTATTTATTTTTAAATATTGGAGTTGATGAGAGATTATGGTGCAGGTGGAGACTATTCTGGTCATTGGACACAGTGCTTGTGGAGGGATAAAGGGCCTCATGTCTATCCCGGAAGACGGGACCACTGCAAGGTATGCATATTCCCTAATTATCTTTTTCCAGCTTCACACAACTTCCAAAACTTGAGGGTCCTCTCCTATGTGAATGTAGTATTCCTTTATGCCCCTTGCCAATACTTCAAATCTTTTTTAGAGTCACTTTCATGCCCACCCCTACCAACGTATTTGTTAGCTGTTAAAAAAGTGTTTATTGCTTATCATCCTGAATATCATTATCTATGTTATTATATTCGGAGTTGTTTACTTCATTAGACTTCCGATATGATACCCGGATTACGACCTAAAGGAGTATAAATTATCTCACCCCACCCTATATTCATATATTATCCCCTTCCATATTTCCTTCTATTTACACAAATGCAATTATTGTTTATGACAATGATATTATTAATTACGAGAATGTCATTCACCTACTCATATATATTATATCCTCAAAAAATACTCAAATAAGTTTTTTATAACTATTCACCTCTCTTCACTTTAACCATATTCCTTCTCTAAAATTTTGATAGCTGCCATAATTGTGTACCCTTTGGAGTCAACTCTGAAAGCATTGGAAATCTAGTTGGCAACTTTCACAACTTGACTATTTGTGCGCAGTATAAAGCAGCTGCTAATGCTTATAGAATAGTATATATGCAGCTTTCCCTCATAACTCCTCGTAAGGTTATTTATTTGTTGAAATTTCCTTTCTATTTGTTTATGGAATCTTTCTCTTGATGTTGAAAACTAAAAAAAAAATTGCTAATAAAGTTATTTTCCGTTTGAACAACCAGTGAATTTATAGAGAATTGGGTGCAAATATGTATGCCTGCTAAGACAAAGGTTCGAGCAGAAAACGGCGGCTTGGATTTTGCTGAACAGTGCAAAAAATGTGAGAAGGTAACTACCCTCTTCGATCTTACCAAGTTTAGTTGGTGTTAGTTACAAACTCTACAAAAATTTAGTGTTCATTACAAGTTACTTTGGTTAGATCACTCAAACACTAATCACAATTGTACCGTGGCCTTCTCCATAAAAACAAATCAAGATTAAAGACTTTCTGGAGTTCATTAAGCTTTCAAATTATGTTTGAACAGGTTATTACTCGAGATTGAATCGCTGTTTGATATCTGCTTGTCTGATAAACAAATCAAGCGTAAACATATTTTCAAAACTCCATAATTATTCAAATCATGCTAACAGTCTACTATTTGGTTTGTTATTACACCCATATCACTTTTGCACATTATTTTTGCGTATGACTCAAAACTATGTCGTTTTGTATTGAGGGAGACCCAAAATATGTTTTGAGCGATTTGGGTAAAAAAAAATATGATTTTTTCTCAGTGCAAAATGACGTAGTTTTGAGTGATGAGCAAAAATGATGTGTAAAAGTCATGTGTGTAGAATTTTTGTTGTTTATTAGCGTTAGTCATGTTTCATTGAAGAGACGAGGAGTTTTACGGACGAAATGCGTCTGGAATTATTCGATGTGCGTGAATCTCATTTGATGCACATAAAAATTGACCAAATGCATAAGTGTATGAACATTTGTGTCCCGATCAATTTCCTTGATGAAAAAGAACAAACCAAAATGTTGTTGGCGTCATTAAAGGGCTAACTACATACCATTCTACTTCTGACTTCCAACCATTAGTTCAACTCACTGGTTTCAGTTTAGCAAAAATCAAGAAGATGTGAAAATTTGCCTCGTAGGAGTATTAACTTCTTCTTCATTTTGTGTGTGGGATTAATATTGCAGGAGGCTGTGAATGTGTCCCTGGCAAACCTTTTGACCTATCCATTTGTGAGAGCAGGTTTGCTGAACAAAACACTGAGTGTAAGGGGTGGGCACTACGACTTTGTCAAGGGGGTTTTTGAGCAATGGAGTCTTGAATTTGGCATTTCCCCTTGTCTGTCGGCATGATTATCCAGATTTTCGTGAAATCACAACCACTGTTCTCTGTACATGTTTTTGCCAGCGTGTACATGTTTGGCAAAAAATAAAGTTGGCCGGCAACTTTCTGGCTTAATTTATTTATTTTTGGTCTTCTTATTATATTCCCTAATTTTGTGCATAAATTCTTCTTGATTGGATACTTTTCTTAAAGAGAGACTCAGCTGTACCATTCTACTTACATTCCTGGTATGCATTTTCGGAGTCTATAGCTTTACTTTGTTGAAGGCTGCTATCTTTCTAGTTTGTACAGATAATTTGCTGGTACAGATAATGCCCCGATTCTTGGAGACATTAATAAAAAAGAAAATGCATGTTTGTTTAATTTATAAAATACTGAAATATCAAAATAAAGTCTTAGCAAAGAGGATTTCTAATGCCCTGCCTTTTGTTATTGGTAAATTCCAATTTGCGTTTGTGGAGAATAGTGGTATGCAAGATGGGGTACTAATTGCAAATGAGATTGTCCCACTTTTGAAAATCAAGAAAAAAGAAAGATTTGGTTATAAAGTTAGACTTTGAGGAAGCCTACGATAACTTTAATTGGAGGTTTATTCTTTCCATGTTGAAAGAATTTGGGTTCCCAATTGAATGGATCAATTGGATTCAAGAGTGCATCTCAACATGCCATCTTTCTATATTAGTTAATGGGTCTCTAACTGGGCAATTCCCCATGGAGAAGGGGTTGAGACAGAGGGACCCACTATCCCCTTTCTTCTATATCATAGCTGTTGAAGATCTTAGCTATATGTTTCATGTGGCAAGGGAGTTGCAGCATATTAGAGGGGCAAACATAGAACCTCTAGCAGATAGTTTGACACATTTTCAGTTTGCAGATGACATGATTATCTATTGTGAAGGGGTTACTGAGGAGGTCAGTGTTAGATAAAATTATGTTTAAACTTTTATGCGG